>WBNM01017405.1:49619-70746 GCA_013399055.1 Ramphastos sulfuratus | reverse complement strand
CAGCCGCTGAACGGCCCGATCGAAGCCCCCTCTCTGAACTCCTCGCTCATCCCCACTGTCTCCTCCACCGCCCCCATGGACTTACTGGGCCCCATGGAGATGACAGAGGGCTCCCTCTGCTCCTTCACAGCTGCTGATGACTTCTACGACGACCCATGCTTCAATACGTCAGACATGCACTTCTTCGAGGACCTGGACCCCCGGTTGGTGCACGTGGGGGGGCTGCTGAAGCCCGAGGAGCACTCGCACCACCACGGGCATCACCACGGGCACCCGCACGAGGAGGAGCATGTCCGAGCGCCCAGTGGGCACCACCAGGCCGGCCGCTGCCTGCTGTGGGCCTGCAAGGCTTGCAAGAGGAAGACCACCAATGCCGACCGCCGCAAGGCTGCCACCATGAGGGAGCGGCGGCGGCTCAGCAAGGTCAATGAAGCCTTTGAGACCCTCAAGCGCTGCACCTCCACCAACCCCAACCAGCGCCTGCCCAAGGTGGAGATCCTGCGCAATGCCATCCGCTATATCGAGAGCCTACAGGCACTGCTGCGGGAGCAGGAGGACGCTTACTACCCAGTGCTGGAGCACTACAGCGGGGAATCAGATGCCTCCAGCCCTCGTTCCAACTGCTCTGATGGCATGGTGAGTGCCCCAGGGAGGACACCCTGCCACTGATGCACCCCAGACACTGTTAGTGTCTTCCTGCTTTACCTCTAGCAGCTGCTTTCCATACCTCCCCAGGCAGAAGACAAAGTTCTCTCTTGTGCCTTGAGCTCCAGCAGTGAAGGGAGGTGGGGTCCCCACGTGCCAGGATGTCTGCGAAAAAAGAAAAATCTCTTTACACATTTTTTTTCCAGAGGACAAGAAGTTAGGCAGGTCCCTCTGTGTCCTTGTGCAGCCAGAGGATTGCTGCTGTGGGAGCACTTTAGGAAGCTGCCTAGGATGGGTACCTGGGGACATAATGAGATCTGAGCCCTACCTGATCTGCCAGAGTTCCTGGGGCATCTCTTATTTCCATCTTCTTCAGCATCATCACCGTTGTCTCTAAGGACAACAGACAGGAAGGTCTCCCTGGGTCATGGTAGATGCAGGGGAGCTGATAAGAAAAGGGTTTTGTGCTTTTGCTGTTCACAATGGTAACAGGAAGAAGTTCTAACAGGAGTAGTTATTCTTGACTGTTAAGCAAAAGTTTCTCCATTTCTCCTTGCACTTAGTCCCTTCTGTAGACATTTACCAGCAATAGGAAGGAAACCCCAAGGCTTTGGGTCCTGTTTGTTAGGGGGAGGTGAGAAGGTTGGGTACTAGAGAGGATGTCATCATCACATCTTTTCACTGAGACTTGGACTCTGGTCTGAATGCCAGAAATTCAAGTCACCACTCTGGAGTGGTCCTGCCAGAGCAGTGAGTTGAGTATCTGTGGTTATGAGACAGTTGGCAGATTGGAGAGGACATTTACACAAACGGCACCTCCTCAAAGTACAGCCCTTTTCTTTTGTCAGAGTCATTCCAGTGTGAATAAAGTGCTGGAAACAAATATGTTGGTCAATGTTTGGGGCTTTTTTCCCGTGCAAAATAGAAATGGGAAGAGAAACTAAAGAAAGTAGCAAGGTGCAAAGGTAGACTAGAAGCTTTTAAAGAGAAACTTGTGTTTGGAAAAACCTTCAAAAGTTAAACCAAAAAAAAAAAAAAGGCTTGTTACCCTCTTGCTGTAAGCTGAAGATAGTAGGTCAGTATCTGATCAGAATGCTGGAACCCTCATCTCAGCTACAGCATTCAATACAAAAATGGTAATTTTCCTTTGGAACAGCTGTGCCACATAAAATATTTTGGGGTGAGTCCCATTCCAGCCAAGTTCAGTTCTGCCTTCTTCAGAGAAACTAAAACTCCGTGGCATTTCAGCCATGGAATGATGGCACAGACAAGTATGAAATTGGATGGTTCCTGGGATTTCAGCGAATGCTGGCCCCAGCCAGTGACCTCACTCCGATTGCTCTCCTTTCCAGATGGAGTACAGCGGGCCACCTTGCGGCTCTCGCAGAAGAAACAGCTATGACAGCAGCTACTACACAGAATCACCAAATGGTGAGTATGTGCCGTACCGGCTGCGTGAAACCTGGAGACAGAGGCAGTCAAGCTTCCACATGCCTTCTCTGTCCCCTGGTATTTAGCTGACCCTAGCTAGGCTGGAAGAGGAACCTCCCTTTGCAGCCAGCAAGCTGTGGATGCTAGTTAGAAGCACTGGATTTCCTCTAGATGCACTTGCAAATACAGGGATATGTTAACAGCTGCAGTTCCTATTTTGCAAACATCTGGATGAAAATATATTCCTCCCTTTAACTAATTTTCAGTGTTTTGCATGAAGATACTTCTAACTCTATCATTGATCCAAAGTGGAGAAATTGTTGACTGTTTTCAAATCTTCCCTTTCTATGGACTAAAATGAAGGCCTGGATCTACTCACCCCCAGAGTAACATACTTTGGTGTGGTCTGTCATCCATTTTGCAAATTCAAGGCTCTGTTTTCTGATGACTGATGTCCTTAACCACTTCTCACCTGAATCTTTACAGCCTGCACATGCATGCTGGCAGGTGCTCACTGGGCTTTTATTCATGAACTCAAATTAAGTACCCACTGGATAAACTGAGCAACTTCTTGTCTGTTTTTTAGATCCAAAGCATGGGAAGAGTTCTGTTGTTTCCAGCCTTGACTGTCTCTCAAGCATTGTAGAGAGGATTTCCACAGACAACTCCACATGTCCTATACTGCCTCCAGTGGAAACTGTTGCTGAAGGGAGTCCCTGTTCCCCTCAAGAGGGAGTGAGTCTGAATGATGGAGGAGCCCAAATTCCTTCTCCCACCAACTGCACTCCACTCCCCCAGGACAACAGCAGCAGCAACCCTATTTACCAAGTGCTATAAAGGCAGGTCCAGCTAGACTGCACTGAAAACAAATGGCTCTGTTCAGCCATGCTACAAAGCCTGCCTTCTGAGACTGAAAAGACTTCTCAAGACTTGTTCCAGCTTTAAAATATCACTTAAAATTCCTTCAAATGTGTAACTTTTTGAACATATATTACTTCAAAGTACACTTAGTTATTTATTGGTTGTTAAACTAAAGTTATTTAATGTGTCTAGAGATAAAATTGTGTACCATGAAATGGCCAATATTTAATCTGGGTTCTGGGGAATAGGAACCTAGCTTTTGAATGTGGAGGAGAATAGAAATCTACAACAGTAGTGGCATGACTGCTTCTTCCTATTACTCCTGTTCTGGCCAAAATGAGGTTGTGGACCATTTTTTATAGAACTTTTTTTGTATAATTCTAAATAAGATTTGCTTTGGAAAGAAAAAAAAAAAAGGAAGAAAAAAAAGGGGAAAAGAAAGAAAAAACCCACAAAAGTAGAAAGTTAAAATGAAAAGGGGAATAAAAATAAAAATATTTAATATTGCTTGGTTTGTTGTGTCAAACTTTATATATTTATACGATGTGGTTGCCAAGAATGTTTTCAACAGTATTCTAAATAAAGACCCTTATTTATAAAATCTGTGGTGTTATCTTGACTTTCATTAGAGCTTCTAGAATTACTCTTACATTTAGGAGTGGTATTAAGATCGCTGCCTTGGCAGGAAGAAGATACAGGCTCTGATTCAGCAAAGAAATCAAGACCAAGATTCAGTTGCGCTGCTTTTGACTGCTTTGCAAAAATATATTGCTGAAAAGGAGTCTGCTTTCTTCATATGGTATCCCGAGGATTTCTAAACCAAACCCTGCACATCAAAGGCCAGTATTAAAGAGATCCATAGGTAAATAAGCATTCTCTTCCTCCCTGGATTATTTACAATTACATTACAGGACTTGATCACTTAAAGATGTGTTAGAACTTGGGAGTTAAAACAAATTTTTCTCCAAATTCCAGTCCAGGTATCGTAATTTATGGTCACACAACAGTGTCTCACAAGACCAGGTACTACATTCTTGGACAAACTTTCAGATTTTTTACTCAGGTTTTAGTTTTCAAGTCTTTGTACCACATTCATATTTTCTCAGGTGTTAGAAAACAATTGTGAAAGATTTTTTGTTGTAGAGTTCAAGATACAGATCAAAGATTTCCTCAAGTTCAGATTAGAATTTAGGCCAAAGATAAGCACTTTTAATTTGGATTTGAACTTTACACATCACTGGCAGCATTACTCTGGGGATTTACTTCTTGTTTAGAGCCTCTCTAAAAATAACCAGTAGGCTATGTTTCATTCAGTATATATGGGTAACCTTGCAAGCTTGCCAATGAAACTGAAAAATGTTAAGCCCTGAGCAAGTTGTCATTGGTAAGTAACCATCAGGGCATTTCTCTACATTCAGACAAGAATGAAGAGCAGCTACAGCCAGCATGTAACAATCCATTTCTTGTCATATCCTTGTGGTTTAGGGCTTTTGTTTAAGCATCAGTAGAAAAATCCAAACAATAAAACAACACCCCCAAAACCAAACCCAGATATCGTCATCAGCTCTAAATACTTCGGTGACAGATCAGTTGTCATATTCTCTCTTAGGTGACTACTGAAGAGGGAATTTGTGCAGCTCTTACCTCTCAAGCAGGAAAAAGAGGGAACAGTTAATTCCAGAGAAATGTTTCCCACTCTTTAGTCATGGGGGCCCTGAAGATCAATGCTTCACGGAGAGAAGAGCAAGCAGCCTTATGGCCAGCTGAACAATGCACTTGCTTCTCCTTCCTTCTGGGGCAGAGGTCTGCTCTGAGCTTGTTGTCTTATGGGAAGCCAGAGGGGCAGGGAAGGTAGCAGCCACAGGGATTCCTTTCTCATCCATGTGCTTGTGACCACGGTGGATGATAAACTGGCATTAAGGCACAGGACCACTCTGTCAAGCAGGCCAGGCTCCTGCAGATTAGTAGTGAGTCTGAGGCAGGACTGTCCTCTCAATGCCTTCGTGTCTGACTTGGTAAAGGTCTCCCACGGATTTCACTGTGGGCAGAAAACAGTGCCGCCCATAAAGGTTGTGCTTACCCTTTTCATTTTTTCCATTAAAAATACAAAGTAAAAGAACCTGAGAATGTGCTAATTCATGCTAACATGAAGCAGGATGTCAGAAAAAAGAAAAAAAAAAGCCCCGGGTTAATCTGAAGCCATTATTGCTAATTTACAAACACTACAGAGTGACAGGCAGAGCCTCACAAATCAATGCCTCACGCACCAACACTGAAATGTTCATTGCCTCCAGCCAACACTCATCAGGCCCAGGGTGCAAGCCACACCTTTGCAAAATACTGCAGATCTTGCCCTCCCCATGCTCTGAGGCTGGCAAAAGTACCAGTTTTACTGTCACATAAATGACAACTAAGAAGCATTTTGCCAGCTCAGGAGCTACAGAGCTATGGATACTATGGATACTGGCAGCACAGAGTTCATGCCTGCCTCACCACAGCACCTCACTTCTGCAGGACATAATGAGGTGTACCTGGTTGTAAAGCTGGCACGGCAGAGTGGACATGGGGCACTTGTGCTCAACAATGTACATGCAGTTCCATGTGAAGTCATGTATATTGTATTTCACTGATTTATTTTAGCAACCCGAGTTTCCACATACTGATGTTAATGTTACAACAGAGAACAAGCATTTAGCACATCCCAAAATAGATGGATGGATGAAGAAGGGAAAAAATATTCACAGATTTCCTATGCAGAGCTCATCTTTTCCCCATTGATGTCAGTGAGAAAAGTCCACTGGAGCAAGGCCAAAGGGTGTCCATGCTGATAAATACACGTTTAGGTTACAGCTATATTTATCTTTTAACTTAAATATGGAAAATGTGTTCCCTGTGCAATTTCTCCCTGTCTATTTCTAAGGTAATATGTTTAAAACAAATGCCTGGTTATTCTACTCTTCTGTGCATCAAGAGGACACCACATTACTGATAGAAGTATATTCCAGTCTGGGTGAAAACATTTAAAAGTGGGAAATACTTGGATTTAGAGCTTTAGTTCCAACAGTGGCAGGGAACACGAGAAGAGTGACAGACACAAAACTGATCCAGCATTTACAAACTTCTGTTCTTAAACTGGACTCCTGAAGGTGTATTTAGGCATTGAGGGCTGGTCCTACAAGACAAACTGCAGTCTAGCTTGGTTTGCAGAAACACTCCATCATGGGCTACAAACACCATGCACGACATGCAGAGCCTGGGAGAAATGGAGGTGACTGCCAGGCAGAGTGTTCCTTTCCCTGAGCTGCCTTGGCAGAACAGCACAGAGCCACCTGAATGTGGGTTTGGAGCTTTTCACTAAAGATACTTGAGCAGGCTGGCATGTCCTGTAGAACCCTCCTTTCTCCAAGGAGGAAGTCATATAGCCACAAAGAATTAAAGGGAAGTGGCTGCCTTTGAACACAGACATAAGTGTGTACCTTGATTTGATTTGGTATCTTATAAAGCCCCACTGGGGCTGCACAACAAAACCAGTGTTATCAGCTTATCTTATTCAAACTAGTGCTAAGGAAAAAGTGAAGGGGAATTCATTTATACCTCACTTACACATGCTAAGTGCTTTGATTTGAAATTTCATCAGGCCATTTGCACATAGGAGAGTGAAAAGGTTTCTTTTTTTTCTACTTCAGATTTTTCACTGTAAAAGAAGTGTGATGAAGTCCCTGGGGTTTAAAAGTATGGATGTTACACACTATTCCCCATGTCATCATTAAAGCTGCTACAAAAGTTTTTCACATACTGGAAATTCAATTTTAGGTAAAAGAAATGTATAAACTATTTCTGGCACATTTTTTCAGAAGTGAACACACAAGCAAAGATTTGTACCTCACATCACCCAAAATGTTAATGAGAAGAAATTAGCATTTAACTTTTTTTTTTAAAAAAAGGCCAATTTGTTCCTTGAAATCAGTGACAAAACTTCCAATTTCAGTAGCAATAGCTTCAAGCTACTGCACATAAATCTGTCTGGCATAGTGCTCAGGTAGTGGCATGACAAACCATGACAAACCCCATGCTGTGGCCTTGGCTTGTGCACTGCTCACTGACCCATTTCTGTCCCAGTGCCTTCAGATATGCCAATCCCTGAGCACAACCACACTGAGCAAGCTGGCAGGCTTCCCTCCTCACCTGATCTTGAAAACCCAAACCAGAAACTATCCCCATAACGACACTGAAAATCTCCACCCTTTCCAAAATGCATGGCTGACATGAGCCTTGTGGGAGCAGGAGGTGGTATGAAGGTTGTTATGCAGAACTTGCACACAGCAATCTTGGCTTCACCATCAGCAGGTGAAACTCTGTACAACCAGAGTGCAAATCTTTGACAACATGATCCGCATGCAGTGTGTGTGAGTGTGGGATGGAGATAATAGGCCCACATGTCAAATGTTCCAGAGAGCATCTCCTGAGGCATACTCAGGTACCTCATTAAGCATTATTTACTAATGCTTCTCGCCTCAGCATTTCATACCTCTTATTTTCCAGTAAAACTGTTGAACAGTCATAACTTTCTCTCCTTGATGTATGCAGCACAATTGCTCCTCAAAAGGCTTGTTGCACAACTGGGACTGTCATTAAGTGGAGACCAAAGACTCTCCTTTCAATGTCTGAAATTTCAGGTCTAATGAGGGAGGGAATGGTCTCTAGTGTAATAAACAAGAGCCCCCAGGTAGTCCTTTCACACCCATGCTCCACCAGGCATTAGCAACATGTCTGGCATAAAGCCACCTGGACCAGGAGAAGAAACACAGCAATCTGTCTTTTGCATACACTTCTGAATGGAGTCCTTAACATTGTAAGTTTAATAGTGAAAAGTGGCCTATCCTGTAATCACAGGGTAATAGAAAATGGCAGAGCTTTCCCAGTGATACAGCCAGCATGGCACTGAACTCACATTTTCTTTCTAAAACATCAATAACTTCTATCTTCTACAACCATCTCAGCAACATCAAGTGTGTTGTTTTATGTAAGACTCAAGGAATAATCCCATATTCATCAATAAGGAGGCAAATCCTGTGTATGAAGTGAAATTTCCCACTATTAATATAAAAATGTATTAAAAAATCGACAGACAATAACTCACTTGATCAGAAGATTGGATGAGGTTGTGGTTTTGGTTGGGCTATTACTGGTTTTTTGCTTCCAGATAGATTCACTCAGAGGTCTGTCTCTCAGCACAGTCACCTAGTGTGGCATGTGACTGTCAAAAGGAGTCTCCCAATCTCAAGGGACCTGAGATTTATGCTGGATAAAATCCTGGAACTGTTGAACCCCTCTTCCCTAATCCACCTGAACTGACATTGTGGAGGTTTTTGGTCCAACAGCCACATCTGCTGGATAAAACACAAATTGCATTTCTTTCTGGAAGTGTCTCAGTGAATTCAGCATTCCCTCATCTTTCTATAACAGAAAATATGTTGGTGGAGAAATAGTAAGAATATATTCACGGTCTTCAGTCAGCACCCGAAGCCCCAAAACACTAGGAACACAAGAAAAATACGTTGGAAAACCCGAGTTCTTCTCTACAAAAAGCCTCCTATAGAAAGAGGGAGGGGAAAAGTAGGACTAGTACGGGCATTTCTTATTACTACACAAATTTTAGAGTGCCATTCTATTTCTCTTTGGTTTAAGTGAAAAAGAAAGACAAAAGGAGAGAGAAATGGAAGCTGTTGGAAGGCATTGTATCACCTGTGATGCTAGCAATGGTCCTGGAAGGGATAGGTTGCTTACCAGAAGGCAGGTGAGGCAGATGCACAGGAACAGATGATGACATGAAGACCATGATGTGATCTCTAGTGGTCAGGTCCCTCAGCAGGGTACAATACATTTCAGCATGCATGATAACCTCCACCTAACACACAGATGTAGGACAGGACAAGTTGAGAAACACTCTTGCACATTTGGAAAGACCATTTGAAGCCATGGAAGAAAAAGGTAAGCAAGCGTAGAGGTGACAAACGTAAAGATCATCTAACTTATGGTTTGGCTGTACAACAGTAATTTCTTTCACATTGATGCTTTACTTCTGAATCCTACTCAAAATGCATTTGGCTGCTGTGAAAGACAGAACTTGGAGAACTTATATGTTATCTGTGTCTTGAGATTCAAGCTCTGTGAGGACAGAGGGATCCTCATGGTTCACTGACAACTGCATCTGCAGAGCTCTGTGTCTGACTGTTGGGCCAGGATTTTTTTTTTTTTCAGTGAGAAAACATTGCATTTGGACATAAATCTCCTGTGAGACAAGTCTGTCCCATTCATGATCATTTTCTTTTATGTGGTTCTGTGTGGTCAGAGGGTTTGACTGTCCCTGAGGGGCAGACTATTACAACCATGCCATTTGTGAGAAAGTTTTTGAGTTGGTTGTTTCCAGAAGAGTCAGTGGGCCTGGTAAAGCAATTGGTCTTACTCCACCTGCGGGCTTCCTGAGGCTGCAGCCTAGACAAGCCCCGTGCCTGTGACGCTCAGAGATGCATCTGACCGCTGCAGGTGGAAGCCACACGACTGCAATGCATAAGCAATGGGAATGGGCATTTGCAGACCACTGGAGGGCAGCATTATCTATGGCAAAGAGGGCTTGGGACAGGAGCTCTTCTGGCGCTCACTTCTCCCCCCACGCCAGATTTCTATATCTAACTCTTTCTCGGTTCCAGTACAGAGTACATTTCACCAAGACAACTCAAATAAATAAGCTAAATTCCTACCTAGTGTGCATTCATCGATCTTACTGGCAGCTGACACAGTACTGGCACCCTCACCTGTCGGAATTACTACAGCAAGTCCAAATTCATGGCTTCTATGTGAAAACACACAGGCTTCTGTGCCTGTATGACCAGGTTCCCCTGCAAGTTGTCTACAGGTGGTTAGGATCACAACACCTTGTGTGCTGGTTTGAGGCTAATTGGAATATTTTAATGAAAAAAACTTAGATTATAGGCTGTGAAAAGCAAACACTGGTGATGTCTACTTCACTCAGGCTTGTTGAGATGTATAAACACAAGGACACAAACATAGATAAGNTCCAGGGAGGGAGCAGCCACAACCTCCCTGGGCAACCTGTGCCAGTGTCTCACCACCCTCACTGCAAACAACTTCCTCCTAACATCCAGTTTCAATCTCCCCTCTGCCAGTTCAAACCCATTGCCCCTTGTCCTGTCATTGCAAGACCTTGTCAATAATCCCTCCCCAGCCTTCCTGTAGGCCCCCTTCAGATACTGGAAGGCTACTCTAAGGTCTCCTCAAAGCCTTCTCTTCTCCAGGCTGAAGAGCCCCAACTCTCGTAGCCCGTCCTTATAGCAGAGCTTCACATCACATCACACCTTGGAACAAAGCATCTATACAACAGCTTGTAGAGAGTCCTGCCCTTTAAAGGGGTCATGTAATGCTCCCATCACAGCCATAACACCATGGAATTACAGCTGTGTGCTGGGAGGAACATGCATCACACTGGTCACTTCATTCCTGTTGGAAAGGAAGCAGCACAGAATGTGCTGGGCACACATGCACTACACTTCCGAGGGCTGTCCTCTACAGAACTAGGCATTTAAAGCAGCCTGCAGTCTGAAGCCAGCTGCACATGATGTAGTCCCCAACATGCCTTTCAGAAGCTTCACAAATGCCAATTACATTAAACGATATGAAAAAAGGCAACAAAGTAATGTGCCTGATTAACAAAGCTAGAGATGGAGCCAGACATTTGGTTTGAAGTACTTCCAAGAGAGATGCTAAATCCAATGGCCAGGGCAACTCTGGAAGAAATAAATTAACATGTCAGGTTAATATTTCAAGCTCTGTGGGAGTAAACAATGTGTGTGGTGAGGGGAAGCAAAGGTAAAAATATCACAGGGTGCTATTTTGTTTGTCTGCCAAGGACACTTTAGCTTTTGCTAAAAACGATGCAAGAAGACAGAAAAATATCAGCATTGTGCTGCTGAATTTCCTTAAATTATCTCTTTCCCACTTGTTGAATCTTAGCTTAAGGTAAGTCACCATTTCAAGTGAATGAATTACAGGATAGACACATTCACAAAAAAATGCATTAGCAGTGCTCTTTTATCTTTACTACTATGGCCAGCATAAGATTCCTCTCATCATGGCACTTCTCAGAGATATATTTTCTGTTCAGAGAATGTCTTGTACATGTTTTTTATTGCACTATGCTTGGGGTTTTTTTTCTGATCCTCATAGCTAAGAAATTATGGATCACTGTCTGGTTGTCTATCTTAGACACCTGTCACTGGGTAAGCTCAGGCCATCACAAACTTCCAGCAAGTACTGTGGCTTGAATGCCTTCCAATATTCATCTGTTAGCAGCTGTTTCCATCTGCTCCTTCTTGAACAGCTCTGCTCGGTCCCTAGGGAAGAGCAGGAAGATTGCCATGCACTGAACTTGCTTGTTGTGAGCTGCCTGCTCATGTTTTACCTGAATCTGTCATTTCACCCTGTTTGCTCTCTGGCCTTTTTTGCAGTAAGAATTACAACGTCTGCGGTGCATCAAAGGCAAGGAGAAACATTAGTCCTCAGATGTGGATGACCAAATGTTATTCCATCTTTTAAGTACAAATAATTATTATTAAAAAAGGACACAGAAAAGATTGTGATCAGATCACTTAATCCTCACAGCAGGGATTTCTGCATGTATGTTTTGTAGCTGAAGCAACACATCTCTGACATGCTTTTGATTTTTGGTGAGTGAAGGCAAATGCCCTTCAAGCACTCCATGACCATACATTACCTATGGTTTTTTGTTTGTTTTTGTGGTAAACCACACAATGTAAAAAGATAAAACAAACAAAACCAACCCAAATCATCTATTTCTGTGTCCCTTATTTTAGACAGCAGTGGTCATGTTTGCAGATTTGCAGCTGAACCTTTAAGAACTTTGATTGGTTGAGCAAATCTACACACATAAGGCTCCTCTCTTAATTTGTCCTATGGCTATTTATTTGCTTGTTAACTTGCTATCTAAAGGCTAATATTAATTGGCCAGAGTTAATTAGAAGATTGCATTTTTTCACAAGCAAGGTAATTTTATATCTTCAGCTAGAAAGTCTTAATTCATATTTTGGTATATCATCTCTAGCCTGATTTCCAGCTGGACCAAATCCTCTCCAAATCACTTGGGCTTTCAAACAGGTGTGGCTGAAAATGCAAACCTTTTGCATAAATATTTTGGTTTTCCTCCCAAAGTACCTCAAAGTACATCCCTGAATGTAAGTGACATTCTGCAGATCCTACTTAGCTTGGGAGAAACAGTCAGTAGAAGATGAACAGAACATGGAAACAAAAATTGAAGAAGAATCCATTAGAAATCTAAACAAAGTCTGGAATTTTCCAGAAATACCTGGATTTCTAGATATATAGGCAAAAACACTTCCTATAGGCTGCATAAGCACACAGTCAGGAAAACTGACAGTAAATTCATTTGACTTCCCACTTCACCTTTTCTATGTCCTCTCAAGCATACTTCTCTCTGCTTGAATTGTGCAGTGGTCATGAGCTACAGAAGCTCCAGTACCACCAGTGTGGTACTTCTGCATGAAGACATTTTCATATATGAAAGAGTTCTTGAGGGCTTTGGTACGATAAAGCAAAGAAGCAGCTAAAATACTTCTCAACATTTAACACAGAATGTAGTATTTTTCTCCACTTTTTAACAGGCAGGATGCCTATAAGTTAGAGAAAAATTTTAAGAGAGCTTGCACACATGTATTTTATTTTTTATTACAACCTGAAAAAATCCATAGAATTTTGGATTTGAGAAATGGCTACTCATTCTCTCTCATCCCTTCATAGGAAAGCCAATACATATGCCATTGTAGGCTCTCTTATATGATAGGAATCCAGCTGTGAAACATAGAAAGGTCAAATTATGCCTGAGAATGGAGCATATCTGAAGGAAGATCCACTTCCGACTTCTTGTTGGCCAGCTCTTAATATCTTGTCCACACTGATCTTCTGTGACTTCCTCATTATTCCCCAATCCCTTCTCCTTCTGCAATACCTAGAGGCAAGAAGTACAACTGCAGAACCTGGCAGAACCCACAGATGAATCAGACTGGATCAGTAAACAATGACTAAAAGTGTGGTGTCTTTGGAACCAGACTATCACTGTGCTTCTTAAGCTGAGCCACATAAATACAAACCTACTGCAAATCTTACGTGCTAGCAGGAATCTCAGCCACGGTCTGGAGGGCTGGTACAACCATTGTGGACTGAGATTCCTACAGAAGGCTTTGAAAGGTCCTGGAAACCTTGTGTAGAGCATCTTCCTGTTACTAGAGTGCACAGAGAGTTCATGATAGTATGTCCCAGAAAGGGATGGCTGAAGACAAGCAAAGTGAAGTGGCATCCTTCTGCTCTTTGCCTTGATCTAGCTCTCAATACCTCATTCAACTGTAACAAAAGGCTGCTGTTGATGCTGAGCCACAGACACAAGCCCAGGATCAGATCATCTGCATTCCTCGCAGCTGGCCCAGGGCTTCTAACAGAAGGTGGATTTTGCTTTCCACTCACTCACACTTACATTGTATAAATCCTGGCTGTTGACAAAAGAAGTAGAGCAGATTTCATCCTTAGTGCCAATTATTTAAGTAGCATCACTGGAACTCTTACTCTTTGTGTCTCTTCACATTCAGCATACAAAGAATTACTTCAATGGGATTAAATATCATATTTGATGGGACTGGCTGCGTAAATATTTACAAAACCAGAGAACAGCAAAGACATCTCAGAGTTATTGATTCATGTCAAATATTGAGAAGCTGGGTTAATCAAGGGATTTAAGCAATGCTTAAAACCTTTGAGTCAGCGTTGTTGGGATTTATTTGAACTACTCTTACTTTCGACATCCCAAGTTTTACAAATCATCTCCAACAATAAAGATTTACAGGCCACTTTCTCATCTGCTTGTCTGAGAACACTTCAGTCACTATTGCAAACTCAGAGTTGGCTGGAGAAGTAATAACAGTTGTGGAAAGTGAATCATTCAGCAAAAACAAATTTCTGATTTCAGTTTGGGAAAAAAGAGAGAGAGAGAAGAAAGAAATGTTCTAATTATTTGGAAGTATTAGAGAAATAGCCATCTGACAGGCCAGCATACATAGGATAAAATGGAGCATGTGTATGGGTTTAAACTGGCAGAGGGAAGATTTAGACTAGATGTTAGGAGGAAGTTCTTTATAGTGAGGGTGGTGAGGCACTGGAACGGGTTGCCCAGGGAGGTTGTGGATGCTCCCTCCCTGGAGGTGTCCAAGGCCAGGTTGGATGAGGCCTTGAGTGACCTGTACTAGGGGGAGGTGTCCCTGCCTATGGCAGGAGGGTGGAACTAGATGATCCTTGAGGGCCTTTCCAACCTTACCACTCTATGATTCTATGCCCTACACTCCTCAGTCAGCCATCTAATGGGTTTTTCCTGTGGTTAAATGAAGAAGATACTCTTGAGGCACTGAGAACTGCATGCCTTGTTCAAGAAAAGACTATCACCTCCTGTTCTGTATTCTGTATATAGTGTATGTGAAATACATATGTCTGTATCTACGTGTTTGTGTCTGTTGCTATGCTCATGCACCTGCAAATCAGCTGAGACTTAAATAATGTAGTGAGAGCATTAGTGGAGTGTTGCTTTCAGGAAAAGCTGACTAGGTCAGTCTGGGAAAGTCAAGGACCTTTTAAGATTCCCCAAAACAAATCATCAAATCAAATAAATCCAAATCACTATCATTTCTGAAACTCTGGTATGGTACATGGGAAGAATAGGTCAGCTCTGTGTATGCTCATGCACTCTTTCAGAGGTGTAGATTTAGAGCTCACATACTTAGCAGCTCCTATAAGCATGTTTTTGTAAGGATTGATTTGTATCTTCCAGTTGTAGAAGCTGATCTTTTTCTTGTCACCAGCTGCTCATTTTGATGGATTACAGCAGTACAAAGAAGACAAAAGACAAGTGTGTACCCTTCCTATAACCACACACGGTAAGAAATGCAGTGTATCTAAAGCAGACCTTGCTGTGATTTAGCCCCATGATTTCTTGAGGAGCCATGATTTCTGCTTTGGGGAATGCCTCATCAAAGACAAATCCTGACACTTCTACTACAGGCTTGACTAAGGTATGTCTAGAAATTCACACTGTCTCAGGTCCAGTGAGAAGCACAGTGCCTGACCCACTTCAGTGCTGGGTTCAGGCAGGTGTTGGGTGTAAGACAGACAACTCAACAGTTGTTTGCAGTCCTTAATGTTCCTCTTGCCAGGAAGGAGCAATCTTCTTTCCCTGCAGGAAAGTGTCAGTTTGGAAACCTCCCTAGTCCGTTAGCAAGCAGCAGAACACTCCTCCCACCACCTTGCCTTGTTCTTGTGCACTTATTTACTTAGTTCCCATAATTTTTCAGCAAAACCAAATGGATTCAGGTAGGAGTTTCTTTTAGTTAATGGAGTGAATAAAGACCAATAATAATCTCTAACATATCACAATATTATTTCCTTTTTTTTTTTCCCAGAGCAACTTCCATTTATCTCGCAGTTTGATATGCATTTATGCAACATTTCTACACCAGGGCTCCTTCTGAAGGGTTTTTAAAAAAAAATTTAAAAAAGAAAAAAAAAAGAAGAATCTTCACTCACAATTAAATGTTAGCCCAGTACAGATGGCTGGAGAACAAAGTGATGCAACTCATCAGGCACAGCGCAGCGTTGCTCAGCTCACAGCAAAGCCACACACCAGTTGAAGAACACTGGTGAAAATGAAGTACATATTCAAACCAAACTCAGGTAATTAAGAAAAAAAATCTAAAGAGATAGAAGTATAGGAACTAGCATTTAGTCATAATTCCTGTACTCTGGCTACTCATTAAAAGCACCATGACTTCTTTGAATCAGGCTTTGGGCTAGCATCTCTGTGACCCTCAGTCAACATCAAGTACCAAGAATTTTTATCTGTTCTCATTCTTTCCATGGAAGGCTTTTGTCCAACTACTGGCAGTTCAAAGGACTGTATATCTAGTCCTTCAGAAAAGTAATATCATCCCTGCAACTGCAGCTTGCTTTGTTTTTAAATGATTTTCAAGGACAAAGTGAGTACATTGCATGCTGAAGTGGATCGCAGCTTCCCATTTGAAGACCTCAAACCAAATGATTTACAAAGATCAATGTTAACAGTGCAATTCACAGCATGATGTAATCTGAAACTGATACAGAACTGCATCGAACTAGTGTTGAGCTGTGATGAATTCAATACAAGAGAGCACAGTCTGAATCACAGCATTCAAGCCCTGGCTGCCTTTTGGTTTGAGACTATAACTTTTACAAATAAATCTCTCCCTCTCACCTTCCTCCAGCTTTAAAACATGTTGAATATGCTCTCCAGTTGTATTCATAGCTGCACACAAAGTCAGAGATGTTCCCTGAACATCTCTTCTCCCTCTTTATATTGCTGCATTTGATAGAACTGGTCAACAAGTTTTTCAGAATAGCCCTTATCTTTGAATATAAACAGGCTGAGGAACTCAGATTTAGGCTTAAATTTCATGAGTGAATGCTTTGTTGGCTGTTGCCATTGCTGGTACCCTCACCAGGAACCTCAGTGAATGAAAAGGCTGAAGAGGTGTGCAGAATGAGATACTCTTGTTATACCTGTAAAGCACCAAAACATACAGCAAAGCTTCCCTGTGTGCTTTCTGTGCCTATACAACACTGTGATTTTGATCTGTCAATCTGGTGTCTTCCCTAAGTGGTGTAATGACTTCATAGAAAAATGGGGGGAAAAAAGCTACAATTTCACTGCAAAGTTATGAGTGACCAAGTTTAGGAATGTTATGGAAGATATGCTCAGTCATCTCCTCCACTGAAAAGAAAGCTCCTTTGGAATTAGATTAGAAATCCCTGGAGTTCTCAGCTAAGGCAGTAAATGGAGAGCAGCAGGATAAACTAAAGAGTAGCACATGAACCCACAAGCCACTTTTTCTTTGTAGATAGAATTTAGACTTCTGTCTGAAAGACAACCTACCTTCCATAGTCTATTCTTATCCTGAAGATGCTGAAGCATAGGGCAACAAAGGTGATGTCAGGACACCAGATACAGAGGTGAAAGAAGGACTTACTTTGCCTGTGTCATCAGAACAGAGGAGACAGTGGGGCGACATAACACAACTGATAAACTTAGTAAGGGGACTCGCTCTCTTTTGCTGCCACACAGTAGTTTAAAAACTAAAACAGATCTATGTGCCTAAAGCTATTCTTCCACTGTTACCAGTGAAAATGCTGATTAAGAAGGGCAGAAGACCCAATGACTTTAATAGGACTGCTCAAAGCACATATATACTCTACTGAGTATCAGTTGTGCAACTCTGGCCTCTCAGAAGGCTCCCACTAGGGAGGCCTTTAGAAAGATCTTTCTAAACTCTATAGCTTATTTTCCCAACTTGTGCCCAGTTTTGGTCAGCCTCAGCTCAAGGCAGATGATCATCAACATCTCTCATCAACTGTGAAAAT
Source organism: Ramphastos sulfuratus (assembly GCA_013399055.1). NCBI lineage: Eukaryota > Metazoa > Chordata > Aves > Piciformes > Ramphastidae > Ramphastos > Ramphastos sulfuratus. The sequence continues at coordinate 53,268 of WBNM01017405.1, read as the reverse complement.
CAGCTCAGGAAACAAAACAGAATTACAAGGTTAACGTCTTTTAATGCAGTAACTTCTGAAAGCATTGCCTCCTGCTGCTGCTGCTGCACCAGAATCCTTTTTCAAACAGATTGCAAACTATCTGAACAATATACCAACTCCACTCCCTCTAGAGAAATCTCTCCATCATATTATTAAATTTTGGTTAGTTTTTTTTTTTTAGCAAGTAAAACTTTGTAGGTTAATTAATAACCNTGCAAACTATCTGAACAATATACCAACTCCACTCCCTCTAGAGAAATCTCTCCATCATATTATTAAATTTTGGTTAGTTTTTTTTTTTTAGCAAGTAAAACTTTGTAAGGTTAATTAATAACCTAACTTTATCTGGCAAAGATATCACAGAAAGACTGGATAATTCCTGGAGTTAAGCATCTGCTTTCACATTAAGTCCACCCTGTCTAGCTTTTCTTTCCAGTGCAGAGAAGACACCCATCTGGGAAGTTCAAAGAGAACTGTTCTCAGTTCATTGACAAGGGACCTCAATTTCCACTCATTCATTTGTTCATTCATTCCATTCATTCATAACTGCCCTGAAGCCTATGGCTTATATGAGTGACCAAATGTGTGATCCTGCTTCTGCAAAAGACTCTGTTGTTTCCAGGGCAAGTCTCAAGGCACAATGACTCTGACATCAAAAAGACCCATTATGGGTATGTCTGACTGTAGTGAATTCATTCATACATTCATCACATGCACACAGGGATTACAGAATCTCCTTATAGCCGGGGGGGAGTCTTTGCAGACTGAGGGAAGATCCTTCAGCATCCCAGCACCTGAAGATGGAAGCTTCTGGTCTGAGACATCAAGTCTGTGCAAGCAGCTGTTCTGCAGCCAGAAAGAATCTTTAAACATGTCAAATATAAGCCAGAATAAAAATTAGTTATGATATTGTTATTTCTCAGTGGGACTAGGGGGGTATAAGTGTCACTATACAGTTTGGGGTTAAATGAACTTCCATGGAAATTTTTTGCTCACAGCTAAGATGTTTAGAAATCATTTGGTTTGGTTTGTCTGCAATATTCCCAACCTTTCCAGTTATGGGAAATTATTTTTTAGAATTAACTCAGTTTTGTATCACTATTTGGCAGGCTTAAAGCAAAGCTTTGCTGATAAACAGCACTGGCTGAATTGACCTTAACCATTAATTTTGTGTAAATCAGCCACTACCTATCTGCTGTTATGAACCACCATTAATTAAACAAATGCAGATCGTGCTATAATTGACAGTGCAAGGCACAGTCTGTGTCTCAATATGAAGCTATTTTGTACCACAATCCTTCTTTAATAAATACTACTTTCTAATACTTTCCCTCTCAAACGCGAATAGAATCTTCAAATGTGGTTATCTTTCATTTTTCACATCAAAATAATGTATAAGCTTCATGCTCCAAGTCAGATTTCTAAGAGAGCTTCCCATTTCAGCAGCTATCTTGCTCCAGATCTCACAGCTCGTGCCTGCCCATCAGTCTCTGATTTGGGGCACTCTCACATGTCTTTTGAAATATCCAGCTCTTCCACATCTACCAAGGCTCCTTTATCAGCTACAGCCTTAGTACCTTCAAAGAAACCTCACAGGTCACTTAAGCATGGCCTCTCCACCTGGGTCCATGAAAAATAGCTTTAAACAGGCGTTCTAGTTTTCAACATGTGCTCTCAGTTAACTTTAAGGTCTTGTACCACCTTCCTGCAGATGCCCAGATAAGAAGGGAAACTGTAGCAACAGAAGCTGCAAGATTTCCCTTTCATCCCTGTCTTAGATCTCAACACTGAAATTCCTGAAGAGGAATCACTGATGTGGGTAAGGTAACATGGAAGGTAGGAGCTAATGACCTGGGAAAGAGCCTCTACAGCTGTGGATGTGACCAGAAGGATCCACTGGCCTAGGGTTCACAGGTTCTAAAATCTCTGTCCTGGGTCACATACCTTCCTCAGCCTTTGTACCTCCCAGAACTCACCCTGTGGTGTATTCCCATTGATCTCCAGATTGATTATTATTGAAAATGGTGACTTACTATGATTACAAAATAATTGGCACTTGTATTATTTCTGTCACTGAGTCATCATTGTCTTTTCCTTTCTTAATGGCAGGCCTAGGCTCACAGACCTGCTGCCTTGTGCCCTCTCTCTGGCAGTTCTCAAGGATTTCAGACAGGATTTCTGCAGTTATGGTTCTCCCTCTGTCATCAGCCTTTCCACTCCATTCAGTCCCAGTGCTCCAGTGGCTGCCTGGCACCTCTTCCTGGTGATGGTCTCATTACTTTATGCAAGCTGAGGTGCAGGTTGCTTTGGTTTAGCCTCACTTTCCCTTTTCTCTTTCACTGCTGCCAGCAGAAACACACTCCCCATTTCCACTGTCTGCCCTTCCTTTTACCATGAGTCACACACAAAGAGCAACCAGCTCCTGGGTCTTCTTTCTACCTCACCAGCTTCAAGACCAATCTGTTATCTTTTTCACAGACACATCTACTGTCCAGGCATCTCTGATATATCCTACCACAACTACTGTGAAATTCCCTGCATCCCAAACATGCAGTGCTCCTTTGAGACCCAAAGCAGCTGTTGATGATCAAACATCTCTTCTCACAAACCAAACCACACCACTTGCTCCTTAGCAGCCCTCCAATTGTTCTTCACCTGCTGTTCCAGCACATCTGAATCCCTGGCCTCCTTTATTGTTCAACTTCACTGCATTCCTCCAGTCTACTGTCTTCTGTTGAGCATCATGTTTCCTCTACCACTTCTGTGTTCCAACAGCAATCCTCAACTGTATACTCTTCTATCATATGCTTTTCCACCTCATCCACTCATCATGACATGACCTCCCATGATTCATCCACAATGGCTCAGCCTTCCTGGCTCTCGTAAGTGCACTCCTCCTGACATACTGACAGCAAACAAGACAAAACAGAACATGTCTACATACCTTTGTTACTTCCCTTTCACACAGCCATCTCCCTGCTGTTCTTTATGCTCCTCTTAGGGCAGGAACTGGTCTTTTTGTAGATGTGAAATCTCTCCTGGCAGCCTTTGAGAATTAATGAAAATAAAATAGCATAAACAACAGGAACACATATAGCAACCCAGGTGTTACAACAGGAAGAATATAAGACAAGATGGAGAACAAGAGCAGGTGTGTGGGCCCATATCAAGGGTGTGATGTAGTAGGAGATGCAAACACCAGGCACCAATGCTCATGATGAGAGAAGGTTATGTCTGAGGTCTTGAATTTTGCCTTTCAGTGAGGTCAGCCCACGGAGGACGGGAGCACCCGTGGCTAACTTCCGCAGCACCAGAGAGGGTCGCTCATAGCCGGCTGCGGGGCTGCACAGCCAAACCCAGCGCGTCCCGAAGGGGACCTCCAGGGAGACTGTCGTGCCACCAAGAGAGGGAAATTCGGCCGGTCACTTGGGAAGGGACCGAGGCCGGGGGGCGCTCCTCCGCCAGCCAGGGGCAGCGGAGCAGGGAGCTCCGTCCCGGCACCGGTGAGGACGTACGCGACGTGGGGGACGCGGGATTGCGGGGGTCGGGGCGGCGGCGGCAGCCACGGACGGCGCCCTCGGGGCGTGCCCGGCGCTAGGACCCGGCGAGCGGCGGCGGGGCGGGGGCA
>WBNM01017405.1:0-49605 GCA_013399055.1 Ramphastos sulfuratus | reverse complement strand
CCTTTTTTTTTTTCCCCCGTTTTTTATTTTGTGCTTTTGGCCACGTCCACCCAGGGAAGGGCCCTCCCCCTCCGGCACGTCCCCGCGCCCCGGCACCGCAGCGCCCGCGCTCCCGGAGCATGGCCCCCCCTGCCCCTCCGCCGCGGCTGCAGCTACCACGGCCCCCCAGTGCCTGACTTCAGACGACGCCGGTGCAGCGCCGGGAGCCAGCGGCACCGGCTTTCCCTCGGAGCGGCCCCCTCGGAGCCGAGCCGGCCGGGGCCCCTTCGCCCCCGCGGGCCTGGATCGGGGCTCGGGATAGGCACCGACTGCCGCCGAGCAGCCGTCCCCCCACGGGCTTGCCGCCTGCCGTGCTTGCTTGGATGAGTCTGCGACATGCCTAATAAGAGACGAGATGGGCCAGGGCGACGAGAGCGACCGCATTGTGATCAACGTGGGAGGGACTAGGCACCAGACTTACCGCAGCACCCTGCGCACCCTGCCCGGCACTCGGCTGGCCTGGATCGCCGAGCCCGATGCCCACAGCCACTTCGACTATGACCCCCGCACGGATGAGTTTTTCTTTGACCGGCATCCGGGCGTCTTCGCCCATATCCTGAATTACTACCGCACTGGCAAGCTGCACTGCCCCGCAGACGTGTGCGGGCCCCTGTATGAGGAGGAGCTGGCCTTCTGGGGCATCGATGAGACCGATGTGGAGCCCTGCTGTTGGATGACCTATCGGCAGCACCGTGACGCCGAAGAGGCTCTGGACAGCTTTGGTGGGGCGCCCCTGGATAGCAGTGCCGAGGACGGAGACATAGATGGCACCGGAGACTCTGGTGATGGTGAAGAGGAGCTGGAGATGACAAAACGCCTAGCACTTAGTGATTCACCAGATGGCAGGTCTGGGGGCTTCTGGAAACGGTGGCAGCCCCGCATCTGGGCGCTCTTTGAGGATCCCTACTCCTCCAGATATGCAAGGGTAAGCTATCCAACCAGCACCCTCATCAAAACACTCGAACCTCCCTTCAGTCCCACTTCCTCCCAGCATCATCAGTGTTATCTCCACTGTCAGAGCAGAGCAGCCATCCATGTGTAGCCATGCAAAAAATCATGCACAGGTTATGGGGATGTATCACTCTCCTGCAGGCCCTTGTATTGGGGCACCAGTGGACACCAAGGCATCAGCTTATGTACTCACATGTGGGCTTCCAGAGACCCTTATTTTCTAACAAGATCCTAAAAGAGCACAGCTTGGGGCAGTGTCCCATTAACAAACCAGGGAGATCTCCAGGTAATGTCCCTCCATGCACAGATTTTTTTTTACAGTCAATCATCTTTCAGTAAAGAGAGACACCTGGTCCAGCCCTCCTATGTGCTAACAGCTCTCCCTTTACGAGATAAAGGATCATGGGAACAAGCAGTCCCTGAGAGACCAGGTGATTTGGAGAGTTTCTCAGTCTGAGCTGGAAAGGGAGCCTCTTCCTTTCTCTTTTCTCCTAGATACCATATTAAATATTTATGATCATGCTTCTCTGAGAATGGGTAATTCCGTTCCTCACCTCCTCATTCTATCTTTTCCCTTGTGGGAAATACAAAATATTAATCAGAGGAGAGGGTTCATTCATGTAGAAGGGACACTGTGTGACAGGTTTCTTGCCTGGCGACTGAAGGACAACTCCTCCCCTCCCAGTGCCTGCAGTTGTTTTGGAAAGGGAATGCACACTGGTGCAGTTTACAGCATGGCTGTGGCTAAAGATGGTCTTAAACTGTCACCTGGCTCCACTAAGTAGGTACCTTTCATGCTATTACATAGGAGGATAATTACATTAATTAGGGCCCGATTCTGCTCCTCAAGTCAAAGTAAACATTTACTTCAGGAGCAGCAGCAGGATTAACCCTGAAGATTCCCCTGTATTGATAGGCACAAAAACAGGTGAAGGATGATGCCTTCACAAAGAAACTGGTTTGGATAGGGTTTGCTCCTCTCTCAAACGTACCTTTGCTACAGCATAATTGTTGTCAGCCCTCAGTAGGGATGAGTGGTGCTTTGGTGTGGGAGGATGATCAGTGTTCCTGAGGAGGATCAAAGAAGTGAGATCAGATTAGGGAGCAAATTGGAGGGATGGAGGAAAGAGAAGTGGAAATGCAGGGTGCGGGGACTGGGGAACTGGTTGTGTATGAATGGGTGGTGGCACAGCAGCTGCTGGAGACTTTCCTTCTGAGGAGAGATCCCCAGCAGGGAGCCACCAGGTCTGCAGACTGAATGAATGGGGAAAGCTGGAGCAGAGCCTGGAGTTCTATCTTGGTGCTTTTCTAAAGATTCTTGTTTGCATACCCTTTGGAGATTTCCTCCCTGAACAAAGAAGTTAATATTTTAAATGAATTCCTTTAAACAGCATGAAGGATAAAGGAATAATAAAATATTTAGCACAAGATGAAAGGATGATGCTGTTGAACTGCTCCTTTCAAATCCCTGATTTCTGCCAAGGGAACATGGAAGCATAGAGGGAAGGCTGGAGGGTATCCTTGAGAAGGCTTAGCTAGCTTCCTTTAATCAAGCCCCACGTTAGCAGGCACAGAGTGGAATAGCAAATCTTTATGGTGCCCAGGAATCTGCTGGTAAAACATGTTCTAAGTCAAAGCAGTGTGCTAATCCAAGACTTTGTGGAATGGACCAAAACCCAAATGGATAATGCTGTCCCAAGGAAAGGGATAAAACAGAGTCTAAAACACTGTTTTGCTTGGAAGTGTTGTGATATTTTAGGTCAGAGGGCAAAATCTGTAAGCAATGTTAAAGAGTTTTTGTGATGCACAAGCTGGAATTCTAGGAGGATATAAATTCCATTTTATAATTCTCTAACAGTATCTTAGTTAGAAAGAGACATTTTACAAAGTGATTTGGGTTTGTTGTTGGTCTTGTGCTTTTTTTGGGGTTTTGTTTTTTTTCCCAGTGGCTATTATATTGTTTATTCACAATTAGATGTGCATACCTGATAGCTGTACCAACCTCTGATTTACCTCTAATTTGTTCTTTCCTTAAAGGACTGTTACAACTAGAGAAATAAGAATTCTGGGTAAAGTTGAAGTGTATGCTGAATATTTCATGAGTTAAATATGATTCTTTAACTCGTATCTATGGAGATGTAGGCCATATGCATTAATATTTTGCATGAAGAAAGATGGCTTTCATCATCAACACATGCACATGCTGTCCATTAAGAAGACATTACAAGACACTTAACATTTTATAATAAAAGCCATATGTTATGGTTATGGATGTAAAAAGAGATGGGAGTTTGATTTATGCTCTTGTAACCTAACACAGGCATGGCAAAAAGACCTTCAATTCACAACAGCTAATTTACAGTGAAATAATGGATAGTATCATTAACAAATTGTTAGTGAGGTACAGCAGCAAATTTACCGTTACCTCGCTTTCAATTGTGTATGCTACTTTCAGGGACAAACTGCATTTCAGTCGTGCAAAAAATCAAATTCACATTGCCATTCTGTCAAAAAATGCATCACACAAATTTGTCATCCTCATTGGATCTGAGACTTGCACCAGTGGTGGTTGTGAAATAAGTGTTTGGTGTTTACATATGGCACCAAAACAACATCTTAATATAAGCATCGTTTTACATAACCATTAGACTGTTGCACTTGGAAAAGGGAAGGGAAAACAGTATATGAAAATTAAGCTTAAATGAAAGCCTGCATATCTGAATAAAGCAAGATTTCTCTGGGCTGTATCTGGTACACTAATTCAGTGAACGTTTATGAACTGTCTACAGAAAGCTCAGCATTTACTCAAATCTAGCCATTCTTGGAGCATTTTGATGGACACTGCTTGCAAATACACTTGACTGTTTCGCTTCACCAGCACCTAATGCATACTAAATTACATTGCAGATGGCTGGGGAGACTGGAAGAACACATGAAAGAAACATGTGTATGTCAGGCAAAATCAACTAGCTCTGCAAGTTTTGTCTGCTTCTAAACTTTGATAAAGCATGAGCTCCCAGTCACTAATTCATTGTCTTTAGGTGCAACAGAGGCAACAGTTTCTTGTTGGCCGAGTGGCTGAGTTTAATTAAAGTCTAGTTTTCTAAACACTGATCTTTTAAATAAGGTAATTCTTCCTGAAATGACAAAATACCTTTAAAAATTGCACCGCCTTCTGAATTTGTAATAAGAAATGGTAGCTTGCTTCAAATCATGGATTTGGGTAACAGAGGCAAAGTCTGGTACCTGGAGGTCTGAACAGAGTAACATATAAAGTGGTGGAAAAGGTCGGATTTGCAGAGATACTGGGTGCATATGCAGACAGACAGGCATCCCAGTGGATTTTCAAAATCATCTGATCAGGCAGCTAAAGATCACTTCATGTCAATGGATACTGTGCACCTCAATTGGTAAGACATTTCTTTGAAGCTTATTAGATCTGTCTCTTCTCTAGGGTCAGGCAACTTTGTAAATATTTTCATAAGTAGAGGCAAAGGCAGAAATATGCTCAGAGTCACACAAAAAGGTACACAGATAGACTAAGGCAGCACTTCAGAGTTGTGTTGCAATAGGTGTCCTGCCTTCTGCACTCATAAGACATTACAGGACCCTCAGCATACAAATGTGTGAAAACTATTTTCTTAGCAGCCTCTCTCTTTTATATTTATGTCTGATCATGCTGTTCATAAACTAGCAAACCTCCCACTGACTTCCTGGGGAGTTTGGCCTGCAAATATCGAAGATCTTTGCCCCCTTCCTTCCCGTTCTTCGCAGCAGGATAAGGTTGTGTTTGTGTTAATTCACAGCTGGTAGGTCAGGCAGTGCTTGGGAACCAGGAGCTTTCAGCTGAGATTCTGTGCCAGTGCTCACATTCAGATTGGACAGTTAAGATTCATTAATGAACCCTCAGAAAAGCTTTTGTAGTCCTTCCAAATGAACAGTTTTACTGTCTTTAAATAAAAGCTGGCTGGGGTCTTATGGCAAGTCCTCAACAGCTCGACTTGCCATCCTGGCATATGCTATACAGGTCTGCTCTGGAAAAGGACAGGGTTATGGCAGAAATCTCACTCACCTGTCTCTCTTGTTCTCCCTTCACGTCCTGTAGAAGGATCTGCTTTCCTCAGTGGGTGATATTTGAAGGACAAGTTTCTGACACTGAGAAGATAGGAAAAAGGAGAGTGGAGATGAGGAAAAGATATTCTTCAGAGATTTATTCCAGCTTTCCAAATTTGGTGCATTCCAGAGCATTTCAACCTTGCTTTGTTCATTTAAACTGATTTTTCTCTCTATAAGCTACATTCTTATTGAAACCTAGTTCATGAATAACCATACTGTCTTGAGGCTTAGAGGCTGAAGTGACTTCTGCCCATCCTTTACGTTGGCCCAGTACAGCTAAGATCAGGAATTGGGGGAAGCATCAGGGTCTGGGAATAGCTACTCATCCCCCTGGACAAGGGGAGCTCATTCTGCAGCTGTCTGACGTGGGACACACTGGAGTATTTCATGGCAAGTGCTGAGAGAAAGGAGGAGAGCTGCCCCACATGCCTGCCCCTACCCACCACCACCCTCTCCTGAGGGAGAGATCTCAGCAAAAGGAGCCTGATGGAGCTGCTCTCCCATCTTGGGCCTTTCTGCAAGGTCTCCCCTGCAGAGGCATAGCTAATCCAGCACTGAGGCTGGCTGCAGTAATTCTCACCACATACTTTGACAATTAACGACACAGCCTAATTTTAACTGCATGCTGCATTACAGCTCTGGAAAAATGAGACTCTTTCCACATTAAACGAAGTTTCCCTGCACTTGTAGTATAATGGAATTACAGACAGACATGTATTAACTACCATTCTGTCATTCATTATTAATATACTTCCTAAAATCCCATTTTATTCCTATTTTCTCTCACTGAGGAACACACTACTGCAAATCCTTATATAACCCATTAGTAAGCATGGTGTAGTCTTCTCTGCGTCCTGTCCAAAGAAGCCTTTGCAATGCCAGCTAGGAAGGGTTCACCTCTCACATCCCATCCCTTGTTCAGTCCCTATTGCATTAGTCAAGGCGAGAGCAGGCACACTCAGAAATAACTCCTGGGAATTGTCCCTCTGACTTCAGAAGTAATGAATTCTAAAACCACCACCAAAAGAAAAAAAACCAAACCAACAACAAACCAAACGGTCATAGCAGCCATGCAGAGTCATGGCTTCATTGCTTTGAGTTGCTTAGAAACACATAGGAAGATATGATGTCTGCCCAGAACATCTTCCAATCTCTTTGAAGTCACAACCTCATGGGGAGATGGCAGGGATGATGTAACCCACCTGACAAATCCATGGCTGGCTGGTACAGACTTGGCAGTTTTAATTTAAGGAAGATTTTTTGATCCGTTTGCCTATTTCCAATTTTATTTCTATTATTCTAAAAGCTTAAAAAAAGAACAGCATCTGTTGCCATTTTAATTTTTGTTTTAATCTTACTTAATTTTTATGTTTCTAGGTTACAAAATTTACTTGATTTAGCCAAGGCTGTGATTGTATGGATCATACCATCATATGCATACACATATATATGCCTTCCTATCACTGCCACCTCCTACGATGCTGAGTGGGATTTCCATATGAGGAAGGACTTCAAAATTAAACCATCCCAAAAATACTTCTGAAAATGTAACCGCGGTGTCACCGAAATCGATGTAACTTTAGTGACTGGTTTCAGTATGATATTTAGTCCCTTCCCTCTTTAATCCATCCCTGTGTGCCTTCAGTTGTTTTCTTTGCCCTTCTCCTGACATTTTCTATTTTGGTTTTGGTTAGGAGAAAAAGGCAACAAAATCCTGGTATTGTCTGTTGGTATATCATGAACAAAGGTTAAAAAGAGCTGTGGGTCAATTATAATAGTTCTATTTTAGAACTACTCACAAAATGATGATATATTAGACTATACCTAGGAAAACTATTTTTTTCCTCTTGTTTTTCCTTCTCCTGTGCAGTCTAGTGTTCCATGGTATTTATCTCTTTATTTGTAAAAATGTGTGACTGATCCATGTGTGTTTCTGGTAGTACCTCAGTAAAGTCTATACATATTGCCTTGCTTTTAAAAGAAGGAGAGATGTGAGCAAATCAGCAACAGAGAGCCTAGCCTTACTGCTATTGAAATTCAGTGCCAAAATTACCAACAACTTCAAGGATACAAATGAATTTTCCTGCAGTGTGGCTCAGGCTAACAAATGAATTGCAGCATACTGCTTTTTCTAACGGATGTCGTGCATATATCCATTGCAAAGCACTGAAGTGCAGCAGATCCTGGCAGTTTATTAGGAATATACATATTCAGGTATATATTCTCATAATCGTTTAGAGCTGTGAGCAGCTTTAGCACATTGCATCAAAACACAGAGCTCTAATACTGACAAAGCTCTTCATGATCTCACTGGCATTTTTTTACTGCAAAGTCTATAGAATATATCCCCATCCAACACACATGACTTCAGTTAATGGTCAACCAAATCAAATCCAAGCTCTGTATTTCAGAATAAAAAGGGCAAGCAGAGGTATTCAGATTGAGGAATTGGGCCCTAATTGATAATCAAGGGCCTAATGCATTCTTATGCAAATACAGATGGCAAAACTGAATTTCCATTTTGTATAGGCTTGCTTTGATGAAATTTCAGTGTATTCATAAGGGTTAAGACTAATAGAACAGCTATTTTGAGATCTTTGCAATTGTATTACAATTAGCTTCTCAGTTACTATATGCTGGATTTGATCTGAGGAGAGAACAGCATTAGAAGGCTGACTTGGCTTTCTCTGCTGAGTATTGCATTACATAAATATGTGATTCACTCCAAATGGTACACAAGAGTGTTAGGATCAGATGAAACCAGAGAAATCTATGAAGAACCACCCCCTCCCCCTGGAATATAAACCAAATGCTGTCATTTCTCGAAAAAATTTACATCTCTCTCCTGTGCTCAGTAAGGACTCAGATTTTTCTGTCTTCACTCCTACTCCTGTAGTGATAGCTTACTCCAGGAATATCCCTGCTTCCTTCAGGCTGAGAACAAGGTACAACCCAGCATAGGTAAAGGTGAAAGGACCAGGCCCTAACTGATCCTCACTTCTCTCGGGTATGATTTATAAGATTTAGTGGGGGGTCTAGTAAATCATGCTATCAAAATTATGAATAAATCTCAGTCCAAGGCTTTTTGCAGTGATTGCTGATGATGTAAGACCCTTTAATGACAGCATGTTAGAACTGCAGTGTAATGGCCCCCGTAAATGCAATAAATCTTGGGTTTCAGTGGCTGTGGACAGGCAGCAATGCGTGTGCTGCACATGAGCTAGCACCACAGGCACACGCTGCTGGCACACGCTTACGTAACTCTGTTGATCCTTCAGGAGCAGCACTAGATCTTAGCACTGCTAGACTACTTGGAGAAAATGTTTGCTCAAGACCATTGTGGTGGTGTGACTTCGTGAAACAGCTTAAAATATCCTACTGACTTTTGATGTGAAAAACTGGTAAAGAATGCACTGCCTCTTAAGAAAGAATAAAGTGGATTATTTGGTTTTAAATAACAAAAGCAAGACCTATCCCTACCGAGTCTTACAATTTCCCAGAGACAAATGCAAGTTAAGCCAGACCTTTCAGTCTGCACCAGCAAATCAAATCCATCTTCTTCCCTGAATTTCCTGCACCATCATCTCAACATTCACAAAGAAATTAAAAAGGTGCACAGAAATACACTAACAAGATAACAGCCCTTTGCTTCAACTGCAGAAGAATTCTTGTTCTTATCCACCTTTGCCCTCCAAAAAACACATTGAAAACATTATCTGCATTTCCCTAGTCAGCTACAGAAAGATATGGTCAGTTCAGGTTGCTTATTTGACATGCATCATCAATTCAGCTGCAGATTTCACATTGCAAATTCATTTCAATAACCCTATTCTATTTTCCCATTTGGATTCTTGCAGTCATGATTACATCAGATCAATTGACAGGTATAGATGGTGGGGGCCAGTTTTGTGATTGAATCCAGTTATTAATTAAATGAAAATTTTCAATGAGAATTCTAATTTTTTAATAGACTTAAAAAAACGAATAGGGAGAAACCCCTAAAGATGCTGAGCACCTGCAACCTTCAGTGGAAAGGAGGTCATGTCTTACAGCAGAAAAGGACATGGGTGAGGGCAAAAGAGATCATCAGCAAAATCCTATCTCACCTTGTAGAGCTACTGTCACCACTGCCACTGATTTTAGTGGAATCCAGCCAGAGACCTGTGCAGACCTATTTTAGGCAAAAGTTTTAAGGGCGAGGACAACTGTGTACTTGCCACAACACTCAATGCATAAGGGTTTGCCTTCACAGCAGCCTCTGATCTCTACTCTAAAAACAAGACAATGTGATGTCAGCTACATTGCGCTATTCCCATTTCTTTTTTTAGCACGGATCTCCCCATTGCTTCTAGTGTGGAGTTCTGCAAGAAATCTAGTGACAGTACGTCTTAGCACTTCTTGGGAATGTGTCCTGCATAATGCAGAACTCATTTTAACTCAGGCTTTTTCAGTAGAGCACTTGTAAGGAGAAACCCAGAACAGCCTAACTGTCAGTACCAGACTGAGTCAACTGCTGGCGGGTGGCCTTTGGGTTTCTTTTTTTGGGGCAGTAGCAGATCAGTTTAGGTCTGAATTTTGCTTAAGCAATAGTGAAATTTAGTGCTCAACTGATATGAGTTCAGTGTTTATCCTACCAACAAGTCCCAAAGGTGCTAGTGATTTTATTAAAAGACCTAATGTAAATTTCAAAACTGTATAGATTACTTCAAATGTTAGTTATGTCTAAGCAGCGGGAAATCAATAGTGCAAAAGTGCATTCACCATTCTAAAGCAAACAGCTTTTGGAGAACCTGCTCCACTAAGAAAAAAAGCTGAGATTACCTTCTAAGTGTCAGTGACTTGGATAAAGGCAAACAAAAAATTTTGAGGTTCAATAGCAATTCTATAACATCTTCAACTCCAACCCACAAATTTATCTTCACATTTTTACTACCATCAGCTACAGCAACTCCTAAAACTGCACTCAAATGAAATCTTGGCTAGGACAGCAGAGTAAGCCTTTGTTCTTATTAGGTGATCTTTAACATTCATTCAGAACAGTCCACACTTCCCTAGAAATACAGAGACCCACACGGTGTGCATTTACTGGAAAGCAAAAAAAAAAACAAACCCAACAAACCAAACCAAACCAAACCAAACAGCACCAAACTAACCCGAGACTTTAACTGATGATTCCAAGCAACTGAATTAGTGTAGCTTATCAAGTGAGCATTTGTTAGCAGATTTGACTAATGTCATCATGTGTGTGCCCTGCTAACTTGCCTATGCTAGCTCTGAAGAACTCTTTCAGGAGTTCCAGCTAGTCCCTCCAGCATGCCAGCAGGACAAAGTCAAGCCACACTCGTATAGCTCAGCAATAAATGTCTGCAGTGGCACGAGCACACAAATGTGTTATATTAGCTCACTGAGCTGCGTCATTTGGGTATGCTTCAGCCTTTCTAATGTTCAATGTATTTTAGTGTGTATGGAATCATACAAGACATCTAGTCTTAGCATGTCATTTTCAAAACAGGAAAACAACCTTTCTCAGGTTTGCATTTCTTTGTCTCTCCTTTACTGCTGCATGTTTATTGCAGTAACTAGCACAATAGGGTTATGATCTGTGTCGACACCTCTAAATGCTAGTACCATAAACCCAGCAAGTTACCAGTAAGCATCTCTGGGAGGAATTTTACGCTATACTCAAACCAACCTGGACTGCAACAGATCACCCAAAGCTATGATTCTCCAAAGGTGCAGTATGCCTATGAGCTGTGACAGCCGGTGCAGACAGCAAGGCTGGGCACCCACCGTGTCTCCATTGCTCCTGCAGCATGGAAATCTAGCAGTCAGGTCCTACATCTTCGCTTCTCAGGTCACACTCATGAAAGGGTGTAGCCATATGAGTTCAAACTTACAGTTCCCGAAGCACTAACCTTGCAGATACTATTTTCTCAAATGCATATTAGTTTTGCCCTGTGCTTACTGTATGGTTTCTGCCCGTGCCCACAACTGTTAGTATTGTTGGCAACTGCCTTACATCAAGGCCTTCTTAATGCCCATAATTTTTCTTCACTAACAGACACAGTTCTTCAAAGGGACTTGCTGAAGACACGCTGAAGATAAGTTGTTTTCAAAAGCACTCTCAGACGAAAACAGGAGATATTAGTACTGTGAAACAGTTCCCTGTAATAATCTATAGCTGTCACTGGTTTTTCTGCTTAGAATGTGAAATTTCAGGTTTAATATCTTCCTCCAACTGCAGGATTTCAAATTTTCATCCATCTGTGCTCGAGAGACTTCCTAGCTTCAGACAGCTGCATAATCCAGGCAGTTAGTGAAGTTGATCCCATTTGCACGGCATGACTAATTCACAAACCAATATATTGGGTATGTGGCAAAGCAGCATTTCCCAATAATGTGGAACTAAGAAGCTGTTCCTGTGTGGTAATTCCAGGCTACTGAACTCAGCAAGATTAATAGCAGGAAACAAATAGATGTAGTGAGGTTGTTGGAGACAGTGCAACTTCGGTGTGCGACAACGCTTGCTGTTATTTCCAATCCCTCAGCTCAAAGCCAGCTCTGGTTAGGAAATAACCACGCTGTCAACGTGCGGTTGTCTCCAGGATGTCTCCAGGATTGCTATGTGCAATGATTTAGGGCAGCCCCTCTGGAGAAGGGACATACAAAGTGCATGAAGAAATAAGAGAGGATACGCAGAGGTAGGCAATACAGGGAAGCAGAGAGAGCTTCTTTCCCCCAGAGTCTAAGCAGTTCTGCCACGCTGAGAAGTGAGCTCCTGAGGCAGTGTGAGGACACATCACATAATTTGTTTTGAAAAGATCTACAACTCCCAGGGCTATCAATCTGTCACCTTTCAGTCATGCCATGTAAATACAAGCATTCTCAAAATCTTTGAAGGCTCCCTTTTCATCAATACTTTAACGTAATCATTCTTTGAATTTAAATGGAAATTGATTACTTTTTCATTACTTTTGAATAAAAATGCATTATCACCATTAAAGGAAAGTGATCTGAATTAAAGTCTTGCCAAGATAAATTTAACTGGGAAAAGCACCAGAACAAGATTAGGGCCTTTTACAGCACGTATGCTTTAGCACTGGTATTAACAACCAACACAGAAGTGATCAGTAAACATTCTAGCTACGGCATTCACTGCCTTCATGATACACGTAATGCTAGTTCAAAATCTTACTGGAAACTGTGAAGGGTATATTGGTAAATATCCCTCTCTGCTGTAATTTACCTAATATAGGAGTCTTGCCAGGGGCTCAAATGAAGCAGAGGCAATTTTGCAGTTTTACCATCTGTTATCAAATCCTGCTATAAGAGAAATGCAATTGTATTCAAATTTAGAAGTGAGAAACCTTGGAAAAAATGTCTGCTTTCATTGTTGAAACAGCTTTGCTGTGCAGACTAAAGAATGAAACACCTGGACAATAAATAAAACATTTAAAAAAATTATTAGGAAAAAAACAAGACCTACCAGAAGAATGTCATGGTGATAGGGTTGTTCTACATAACCACAACATGACAAAGAGGTCTAAATAAGAAATCATGTTATATCCCACAACCTTCAGATTTAGATTTCAATTCACGGTAATTTATCCTATTTTTATATCCTGTAGGAGGGGAAAAAAAAAATCTGCTTTAAAATATGACTCTCATTGAAAATCTGAAAAATCCTACACCTATGCTAGTACTTAAGACCCTAGGACCAAACTGTAGAGTACTTTGAATTCTCCTGTCCCTCTTTCCATCCTAAGTAAGGACCCGCAGGGTAAAATCTCTGAGGAACACTACAGTTTAGCTTCACTTATGTGCAGTGGACTAAAAATGAATAGTTAATATTTATATGAATCATTGTCAGTGTCAAGTAAGATGAAGCTTATAAAAATAGAACCAAATCAAGGAATGAGTTTTAAGACTCAGTGGGTAAATGCCTCTTTATGTACGGTATTATTTATAGATATTTTTCTAATCTGTTCTGTCATCTTGTCTCTTAAATTATTAGAAAGGAAGAAAGGAGGAACTACAGCAAATGTAGAGGGAAGATAAAACTTAACTGGAAACTGTGGCAGGAATATGAGTGAAAGCCAGTTAGTTCTGAGCTGTGTTCCAGGTCCTCTTGTTCTATGTATGTTCTACAGCAAAGCCATTCCAGCCTATTTCATAATTAAACGTGCAGATTTTCCTCTTGCAACAAAAGAAATGATGTTTTCAGGATGCTGTGTTTGACATCCAAAAGGCCTATTATTGCACCTGAAAACATGCTGAAAACAAGCTAAACACAAGCCAGGTTTCAGACACTGGGCTAACTCAGGTCCAGTGGTCCCACTAAGCCACGGACATGCTGCCATAGCAAAAATCCCCTTGAGATACAAACGTTCATCTCACAAAGGTGCCACAACAGGAAATTCAGCATCAGATCCTGATTTTCATAGTTCCCTTTAAAGTCAGTGACACCTGCAGACAATCTCTTTAGGTTGATCCCCAAAGGTTCTTAAGCTAGGTATGGAAAACATTTTAAAATGTCATCTGTCATAGTAGCTCTATGTGTATATTTATCATCATCTGAGAAGGAGACTACCAGTCCTAACATCTCCCTGCATCATGAAGGTTCTCTAAGTCATATTTATTTATGGAAATACTTAAAAAAACTCCTACAAAAAGGAAAAGATAAAATATTATTTAGAATTTTATAGAAAACTTTTGATATTGAAGTGCAAAATACTCAAGACAATTTGGATAAAAATTCAAAGGAAGGAGCCACATCAACAAAGCTTTTGCTGGGTTCTTGCAAATTGAAGAAGTTACCTTTCACATGGAGGAATCTGGGGAGGTCATCCATATTTTCATTCTGCTAGGAGGTGGAGAACTGTGCTATGAAGCAGTTGAAGCCATTTGTTCCCTTACACAGAGACTCACGTTACACAACTTCCATCAGACAGGAATTAAACTTGGGTAGAGCAGGCATCTACTCTTTTTCCCTGTGTCTGTGTGGTTATGGAATACTGCACGGGGGGACTGTATCCATGAGCTTTTGTTCTGATCATTCAAGTACTGTTTTTATAAGCACCAACGTGAAGTACTTGCGTGTACTTTCCTCATCCAGGCAGGACTTGGAAGTAGCTGTATGTCTGCCGAATGCACCACACACAACTGCTCTTTGATTTTGTGATGTTTCTTGCAAATACAAGCTTTGCTTGCCCTTGACTTCAGCAGCAAGGTCTCAGTGAGAAATTTAATCTAATCTCTTTTTATCCTAGTTGTCCTAAATCTCATTGAGAAGTGAGATGTATATGTTTACGGCTGCAAGAATTGTGGTAAATTTAAGCAGAAATCCTAGACTTGAATGCTAGGGACAGCAGCTCTTTTCTGCCACGAGGATATCTGACCATATTGTTTATCTTGGTAGCTGACCAGGTTTTATTTAGCAATGCCAGTCTTGCAGATGTAACTTCCAGTTCTGATAGTGCCGGGCAAATCATTCATTCCAGTAACTGCAAAACCTATAGTAGAAATCCCTTTCTGTGGCATCTCTTGCTCCTCCCTTTGGCAAGCAAAGGAGAGAAGAAAAGAGAGATTTCTACTATGAGCTTGTCCGTGACTGTCCAGTTACAGCAGTAGCTTGGTCTGAAGATCTTCCTACAAGAGCTGTAATGTACACAGATAGCAAAGGGCAAAGGGTTCAGAAATACATTCAGAAAAAAGCAGCAGAAAATTTATGTATGGAAGCTACCTTCACAAACTCTGTACCATATTTACTAAGAGACTGTGAGCTGTATTTTGAGAGGCACATCAATAAAGATTTGGATACAAATGGAAAAGAATATCTTCTCATTCACTACCTGCACTGCATGCACTACGAGCTGTAATCAAGAAGAATTTCAAGAGGACACGAAGCTACCAAGCTGC
This sequence comes from Ramphastos sulfuratus, assembly GCA_013399055.1. NCBI lineage: Eukaryota > Metazoa > Chordata > Aves > Piciformes > Ramphastidae > Ramphastos > Ramphastos sulfuratus. The sequence goes on along the minus strand of WBNM01017405.1, from coordinate 34,581 downwards.
ATAATTCCCGCTCGCTGCGAGTGCTAACTGCAGTCCTGCTATTAAAATACCCACAGGCCACAGAGATGCTCTTAAGCCACCTCAGTAGCCCAAATTATGAATCCTTCTAGTTAATAAAACTCACCATGCCCTGCAGCTTGGGCTAGGGTGTCTTTTTTCTTAAAATACCCCTGCCTTCATCATCCTGGTTCTGAATCTCCTGCTGTGCTGAGGCAGTGATTGTATTTTTCACACACACATGTAGAAAGAGACGAGCCAAAAGTAAAGTCATGAGGCGTGTCACCAGCCCCTCTTCAGCCTTATTTGTCTTTCAAATCCAGCTGTGAGGGAGGGAAAAGGAGGATGAATTGTTCTGGGGTTGTGTTTTTGGAAGCTTTGCAGATGATGTTGAGGGAGCCTTCTAGCAACACAGACTTTTTGGCAAAGAAACAGCTCTTGGAGTATCAGGAGTATTATATGTTCTGCAGTTTCAAATCAAGCTGGTCAAATAACTGTAGATACGTTTTCTTTGTGGCAGGAATTTTTTTTTTTTCCCTTCCAATTCTCCCCCACGTCCCTTCGCCCCCACACCCTCAAAAAAAAAAAAAAAAAAAGTTTATTCAAAGTTTCTCCTTTGTCTCCATGAGAAGAGTCCCAGTGGGATTTTTTCCACAGTCGTAGTTTCTTTTTCTCCCCTCACATTTACTTAATAAAAAAGTGAAAAAGTATAATGGTAGTCAGAAAGAAAGAACAAAGCAGCAAAGTTTGAGAGAGAATGACAAAAAAAAAAAAATTCTGCATAAAATGGTGCTAAAATCTTTGTATAAGGAGTAAATCTTGTCAGTCTATAGTCTGCAGGACAAATATGACAGGTATTTGGGAATAACTTCAAGGAAAAAGGGATTCCTTTTTTCCCAAATTGCCTTTCTAATTTCAATAGAGTTACTTACAAATATACATCTTCTGCTTCCAGTCCTTTAGTTTGTTTGAGTTGTGGTTTGTTTGTTTGTGGTTCAATGGGTTGAGAATAAAACCAGATTTCCATGTAGACCAGGAAAACACAGGCTTGCTCATGAATATTTCTTCTAATGATTCTCAGGCTGGCTCTGTGTTTCTCTAGGGCTTTCTGGACACAACACTACTCTCTTTTTAGGAGAACCAACATCTTCTGATTGTTCCTGTTTTACCCACAGGCTGCAGGTGAAAGTTCTGGGCTTTAACAGTATTTTAATTGTTTTGGATAAGTGGTCTGCTCACAGAGCATGGGATGCTATGCAGTGAAGGAACTGCAGTTGTCGTCAGACATTAAGGACACTCTTGAAGTGGAAGTGGAGAAAATAGTGGTTCCAATGTAAGCAATGAGAAGGAAAATGCCTGGAGTAGGATGAAGCAGCAGTAAATAGGAGATGTGAGGAGGCTTCAAAATTAGAAGAACAAATCACAGTAGGGAGAGGGAAGTCTCACTCTTCAATCTTCACTAGACATTGAAGAACAAATAGTGCTGAGACCCTGGAAGGGGAATGTAGGATGACAAATCACCAGCCTACTAGTAGAGAAACAAGACTGTCAAGAGCTTGAAATCTCAGACTGTGGCAACTTAACAGTAAATGCTTTTCCAGCAAGGTGAGAACAACCTAATCAGAATAATTCAAATGAGTTAGCAATATGCCAGTACATTCTGCATGTGCCACAAGCAAGAACACAAGGCCTCAGAAGAGCCCAGGAAGAAGGGAATTTGCAATACTAGATTTTTGTGATCAGAGGTGCATATTTTACAGCTGTGAGCTTGCCAAAGAATAAAAAAAGGCTAGGCTCCACAGGGAAAAGCCTCGTGTATTATCACTGGTGCTTGCATTGCAGAACTTGAGGATTTTGGGTGGTGTTCTGATGCCCTTATTTTTCTCTGGGGCCTGTGAAAATCAAACACCTTTGATAGTTGGCACAAGAGCTTGACAAGGAAGAAAAGAAAACAAAAAGAAGAGAAAAAAAGAAGGAGGAAAAAAAAAATTTAAAAAGAGTCTAACTTCATCTCTTTAAGAGCTCTAGGGCACAGACCTCAGTGTTCCAACATAGCCAAACCAGCTTTTCCTCTTAGCAGCCATGCACAAGAATCATGGCCTTCAGCACACACACAGACTCCTTTCAGCTGTGATCAAAGACTAAATGGGATTTCAGGGGAAAACAGCTGGCCTAATAAATATATAGGGCACTTGTGAAAGTGAGAGGGAGCCACAGACTCTTGCCCTGTCAGTCTGAAAAATGCTGTGCAAGTTTCAGTGGCAGTTCCCATAAGTATTATTCTGGGGGTGACTCTCTTTGTGCCTTAAATCCATGGGACAGTTAGCACTCCTTTGGCCTTGTTTGATCACATTAATTAAAAGGGGAAAACCAAACCAAACAACAAACAAACAACAAAACCACCAAAGAAGTCTACAGTAAATGGGCAATCTTTAATTGATAATGAAATGAAGGCTAATGAAAAGATGTGGCTTTTTAATGTATTCTGGCCACTGAGGACTCCAGCATGAATGTATGTTCAAGATTCAGAAGCAGATACAGTGATGGGGCTGAAGTATCAAGGAGAGATAAGGGAGCAGACAGAAGCAGTACAGTCTTGTATGTGAAGAACTGGAGTGCACCAGCTCTTGATGTGACTTCAGATGTTACATCTGGCAAGTCACAACTTCTTGATAGTGATTTACATCTAAAATCAGGATAATAAAACATTATTTGTCTATCTTATGTGGGTATTGTGGAGAATAATTAATAATATGCACAGTAATTTGGAGATAAATTGGAGGTATTGGATTAATTTCCAGTATTGTGTTTACCCCAAGAAGGTGAAGTGAGGACATCTTTTTGACACAGAAAGAACCAAAGTTGTTCTCAAAATAAACCAGAGGGATCAGAAGGCAGTCTTACATTTGCTTCCTTCTGATTATTCAGCATTCCTCAATAAGATTGACAGGAAAAGAAGAAAGCAAAGCTTTCACAGATCAGGGAGGTAAAATTTAGGAACATTTAACACTGTATACAAAGCCTTTCTAAATGACAGTTAACAATTCAGAGGAGGCTTTTTTGCTTTTTCCAATGAAAAAGAAATGCAAGACACGCCCAGCAGAGTATGCCTAGCAGAATATTGACAGATCTGCTAAATAACTTTTTAAAAAGTTTTAAAAAGGAATATCTGTATCCCCAAATAGGTATTTTAAAACAGAACATGTAAAATTAAAGTACTAGCAGACTTAATCATACTCTACATTTTAACTGGCTCCTGTTTGCAGCAATCTCATAAAACCAGAAACTAGTCTAGCTGTAATTCACCTGTCCATAATCTAAGCATACATCAAGCCTGAAGTGGGAATAGAACAAACCCTTGGGTTTTCTCTTGGCTGTTGTCAGAAAACACATTTCCTTCCCAGAACAGGCAGACTAAGTATGAGCTGAGAGCTGTGTCTAGCAAAGTGGGTCTCCTCAGAGACGACCAGCACCCTACAGAATTAGATGCCAGAGCAGCTGCTGTGTATGCTGAAGCCTGACATATGCTGAAGCTCCCTGAGCAATCACATAAAGACACAAAGCATAGTGGGAGCAGTCACCTTTTTCTCAGCTTGGGTGGCTTTATCTCCAGGATCATCTTTATATTACAAGACCTCTGACACAAAGGAATCCAACAGATACCAAAGAAAAGCTATTTGCCCCCTGAGGAAACATTCAGCCAGAAGTGGCAGAGGTACTATTACAGATCAGGATGAGATGCAAAGAAGTCAGGATAGACACCACAGATCACAGACCTCTTCTGTAGTTGGCAGTATGTTGGGACAGGGAGTAGCTAATTTTTCCCCTGAAGACTCAAGGAACAAGACAGATAATAGAAGAGTTGCACATCTTCCTTGTAGATACCAATCTCTTTGAAAATCCCTTTTGACCAGGATACAGACCAGAGTGTGTTGGAGACATGAACAGCACCATACACACTCACTGGTGAATGTAACAGTCTGGTAACTCTTGCTATAGGCGAGCAGAAGATGTGTGGATGCCTTTAAGGAACCATTACATTCTCCAAACAAACAAAAAACAAAAGACACTGCTTTTGAAGAAAGAATTCTCAATCATTTATATAGTTTTGCTTGTTTATGGCATATGGGGAAGCCTGAAATTGCTTATGTCCTGGTTGTCCAATTCAAGGGATGAAAAGTGTCAAATCTGACCTCCCTGGGGTTTTTTTCTGGAGTAATTCCTGAAGGTACCGTGAATTACTCCTCTTCCAAATGGAAGAACAAGAGAAGGCTGCTGACATTTTAGAAAAAAAAACACCACCACCAACACCTCACCAAAAAACAACAAAACCATTTCTTTCCCAGTGCTCACTAATTATAATTAATGTGAAATTAATCAAAACTCCAAGGAAAACAAAAAAAGGTCAGAAAGCCATTACGACAGAAATATGTTCCCCAGCCAATTGCTGCTTTTCAGGCTTTAGCAGTATTGTCATTTCAATGCTTATGCAACCACTTGAGAATTTTCTAGGTCTCAATTTTACTTCAAAAGCAGAAACTTCTTACAAACAAACCCCTTCAGATCCAAGCCCAAGAACTTTTCTTTCATAAAGGAAAAAAAAAATAAAAAAAGGAAAAAAAGGAATTAGCTTCCTTTTAAGTCCCCTTCACACTTTCAGCCTCCTCAGATGCCACCACTGCATCACAGAAGAAACTATCAGGCACATTCCTTCCTTTTACTGCAGACCAAGTCAAGGGCACTTTGAGTCATCCAGGAGACACTGCCTCATAGCACACAGCCCTTGCAGAAAGAAATGCTCCAGGGAAATCAGTGTATAGCAGATCTCCTATTGTGCCAGGTTAACAACATACCTATCCCTGTCCTTTTAGCACAGCTTGGAAGAAATGGTATTTGCTAAAGCTACATAGGCAGAAAGGCTGCTTTAAAAAAGCACCCTGTAATCAAATGTCTGTTTGTAACATTTCTGACTTGGCAGATTGACTTGCACATCAGGCACACATTTTGATGGTTAATTCTGAGCCCTAATGCAGCAGAGCAGTCTTCTATCTGGCTGGTGTCTCTCCTTTTCAAAAGGCAAAGGACTGCATAAATTATGTTTAAAAAGAGGTAGGCATTTTCTACCCACCCTGTAGAGTCACTGTAGGTGGATTATTATCCAGGAATACCGAAGAGGTAGGAAGTCTGTGATTTAACCCATTCTTTGTAGTCTTCTTGCCTGCTATTGTTTTTATTCCCTGCAGCCTGAAATTATCCACGTGATAGGATTTTTCAGGTAGTTCAGCAGCACAGCAACTGCATTTCAGACAGTCAGGAGGAATTAAAGTCCTAAATTGTGGGGTTTATTCTGAAATAATACTAGGTAATCCCTGCAGCAGCATTCAGTTGCCTCTGTGGATGTTGCCAACTATGAAGTTTTTCCAGCTTACTCCTTTTAATATTTTCCTCACAAACCCTGCACTAGAGATGCTATATATTAACAGAACAGGATGAACTGTAAACCATCCTACACATGACCAGCAGGATTTTGAAGCCTAATTATTCTGCAGTATCTTTACTACTGGAAAAACAGAAAGCAGTAGCTTTCACACTGCAAACAGAGACATTTGTACATCAGGATACTGGCATGAACTTTAGCTAATATAGATAGGCATAGAGATGTTCAGCTGAACAAAAACACCTGCACTTAGTCCAGCTTAGGACTTGGCCTTCTACATTGAGCTAAAAGATTCTGAATTGTGATTTTTAAAGAAACCAATCAGCACCAGGGCTGAGCACCCCTACAAATCCCCCAGTGATTTGCCTGCAAGCTGCCAACAGTGCACTGCCAACAGGACTATAGGAAGAGCTAAGAAAAGAAGAGACTTTATAAATGCTTAAGATGAGGTTTGGATTATCTTAGGTATCACTTCAACTTCTACATTTAGCATTTATGCAAAGAGTATTATTATACTAATCCATAACATCCTTTTCCAGAAATTCAAAATACTTCACAAAAAGGACTTAATCCTTTCATTACTTCTAGTGAGACATGCAAGTGTTCTTCAGTTTTCTCACAAAATATGCAAACTGAGGCAAAGAAATGTCCCACTTTTTTCCCCCCAAGCCATTCAAAAGAAATCATTAATATAAATGAGAAAAGAATCCTGTCTCCCACTACTTAAAAACAACCCCCTAGACTTCACCAGACTCACCACTGTAAATAGATCTAACCAGGTCAAAAGCAGTAATGCTAAATCCAGGAGTACCTGTGCTGTGCTTAGTTCCAACAGATGCTGCTCTAAAACCCAGTATTTTTTTCTCCCTGAGAATGGCAGCAAAGGCTCAGTATTTTCCAGGCAGACTGGCATCTGTCACAACATCTTGGGCTTTTTCCCTGAATACCAATCTTTGTTCTCTAGAAAACAAACAAATCTCTTACAAAACTCACTGAATGCCTCCAAGATGCAGGCAGGGACACAGGCTTGTCCTCAGCCCTTCCTGACCACACTCAGGGAGGAGGCCAAGAGCTGGTGGGCGTGCAGCCAGGTGTGGTGAGTGGAAGGGCATGTTGCTACTGTGACTAAAATAAAAGCTGCATCCTATTCAACAGAGCTGGTCACGCTTGAGGGCACGAATGAGAGAGGGATCCCACATGAGGGGAGTGCACAGAAGCACCTCACTCCTCTCCTTCACCTTCCTTCTTGCCTGCAGATGCTACCCTTAGTGACTTGGCCATACTGGCTTGCAAGGTGCTCAGTTTAAAACTGTCACCAATGAACTGAAATTCTTATTTCTGCTCTGAACCTCAGGGGCACTTGGCAGAATTTCCATCATAGTCACACTTCTACCCCATAACAAAGGATACTAAATAGTACCACAACTCCTTCATCTTCTTTCAGCAGCCTGTGCATGGGATGGCCCAAGGGCCCCACTTTAAATTCTGCTTCTATGGAATTTATCCTTTCATATTCCCATTTCTGCTTATAGCGGTGCTTTAGTTAATCAATTGATATCAGCCATCGTACATGGAGCATCAAAGTTCAGGCTCCCTGGTAAGCAGAAGGCTGGGCAAGGACTGACTACCCTAAACTCCTGAGGAAGCTCCCTGTAAAATACAGCACTGCTCAGCTCTTCTCCTGGACTTCTTGAGTAGTTGTTGTATTTCGTTTGATAATTGACCCCTGCCACCCTGCACTAGCTGAGCTGAAATTCTTATCTGTGATCTTGTCAGGGACAACAGTTTTGTTCTGCAACTTCTTCCACTTTCCACCCAAACAGAATATGAAGAAAGGAGAATTTTCTTCTCCCAATCTTTTGTAGCACAAATTACAGGGAATGATCTTAAGATAACATATGAATTAAGGGCACCCTCACCATAAATCTAAATTCGGTTTCAAGACTGCCAAATGTTGCTGCTCTGGAATAGATAGATACAGAGATTTCCAAAAATAACTTTCCTACCATGAAAAATTCACACAAGATTCTCATGAAAAAAAAAAAATCAAAATTACTTAAAAAGCTTACTACAGCCTTTATTACTTTATAATCCTGAATGTTTTTCAGTGCTTTGTTGGAGGAACACTCAGAGGCCCCAGTAAAGAACGAGACAATGCTTTGCCAGCTTATTTAACAAGGGAGGCTAAGATTGCTTTCAGTGGTAATTAATAAGAGCAGAGAAGAACCTTAATTTACATAGATAAATACACACACATATATAAAATTAAACTCTGAGAACTATTTCTTTTCTACAAATGCTTCTCCTAGCTGGAGACTAGAAAAGACATCTGTCTGCAGGAAACAGAGATACTCTTGCAGTATTAACCTCTAGGGCCTTAAATCATCACATTTCTAAGATCAGAAAAGTTACTGAGATTTTTAGTAAGTTTTCATACTTGTCTTGAGTCCTGAAAAGATGAGCCAATAGCAGCCTATCTATTTGTTTCTAAAGGTATGACTTACAACTAATTAAGTAATCCCTGTGCATTTCTGAATATTTCTAAAGCATTCATGAAATAGTTGTGGTAAGGCCTTTGGCCCCTGTATCAGAGTCCACCAATCAGCCCAGTTTTCCCTTTGCATAGTCCTAAGTTTGTGCTTCTCTTTAAGAAAGGCATAACACAGTGAAAACAGGCATTTCAATGCTATTTCTCAGTACCTGTGGCTATATTTTGTTGCCTGCATACTGTACCTTTTCTCAGCAGAATGCTTTCCCATGACAAGGTGACAGAAGCAAAGACAGTGCATCAACCCCCATGTATGCAATTTTAAACCCCATGCTGCTTCACCATAGGAAAGTGGACTTTCCCATGGAGAGGAATGCTTTCCCCAAAGGTGGCTGTCATCTTGTGTCTCCACTTCCTGATCCCTTAGCTCATAATTCAGTTATTATGTTTTAAGATCATCTTTGGTCAAAAAAATCACCCCTAGGAAGAACTGATGGAGGTGCTACTGGTTTGAGAGGCTGAAAACAGAAGAGGTTAACCCTTGTCAAGGCATCTGATGAATTCAGGCATCCACTGCAACCTGCCACTACATCTACAGAAGAAGTAGATGCCATATTGCACACAGGTACTGTGACTTTCTCAGGAGCCTGACTTTACCTGCCTCTAGCTTGCAGCCTCAGTTAAGGGAGGAGAATGAGGCAGCACAGCTTTAGGTTTTATCTGACTGTAGCAGGGCACATTGGCAGTCGCAGTACTGGAAGCTCAGAGATCCAGCACAACAGCCTGGATGTTATCCATCTAATTTCAGTATCTAATCTCTCTAGACACTTATAATATGCCACTCACTGGTGTGCTCCATCTTAGCTGATAGTCAAATCATTTAATACAAGTGGGTAGCGAGGTAGGTGACAGGCTGATTGATGGCAACCTCTTCACTTAAAGCTATATGACACCACCAGACAGAGGTCTAGAGCAGTTCAGGAGCAGAGCACTTCCTAAATTTGTGGCTATCCATGCAAGTTTATCACGCCAAAGTGTGCCTTATACAATCTACTGAATCATCTTCCTGAAACGAAGTTGAGCTACGTCAAATCCCTTTCTTAAAGCAAAAGCATCAGCATATCACTGGATATGTAGCAGTGAGGTGAAGGACAGAGTTATCATTTCTCCCTCTTGACAATGAGATTCTTCTTTTCTACTACCTTATGGTAACCCAAAAGAATTCTTGAAGCTACCTGTATTTTAACTGTGATTTGCCTCAGTGGCAAGCTGGTGCTGTCTGACAACAAGCACATACAAGCAACAAACACTGCTTAGGCTTGGTGTCACATTTCTGTCTTGCATGTCATATAAGTGGGAATCAGACATAATCTTTGGGGCAAATTTCCAGCCCATCATTTACTACAAGTAGATGAGGGAAGCCAGCAAACACCAAAAGCACAGATGGAAATATAGAGATACTCCTGTAGAGAGTGGCTCCTGCATATTAATACTCATAATTAAAGCTTGGGAAAGCCTTTGCTGCTCCTGCTCAAAGATCCCAGAAGGACAGACTGGAGTCCAGAGGGAGTGCCACAAAAAGTCCATTCTTGATGAGCCTCCAGTCAAAGCTTAAAAAGCAGAGCTTCATGTCAAGGAAAAGGGGGTTGTACTGAGTTTAGAGATCAGGAACATCTGTTCCTTTCCTTTCCCATTGGCCTTAGGCAGATTAGGATAACAATTCATGCCCACTTTTGTTCTCCATTCCTTAAGCCCACCTTATTCTAGGGAAAATGATGGCAGAAGAGCCCCTGTCCATGAGGACACAACCAGACTATAATCTCTGCATCCATGAATTCCCTCAGATCCAGTGGATTTACAGTCTGTAGCCAACCTCTTGTTGTGCCTTAAAGAAAAAGATAAAGGAGAATTATGTCCTTTTCACCTCCACCAGCACTCTCATGGAAACTGTTCAGGAGCGACCTCCACAAGAGCTGCTGAATGCATATTTATTTAGCTCCTGTGGAAAAATGAAATCACAATCCCCTTAATTTATAAAAGAATATCTGGAGGTGGTAGTTAATTATATCCCAGTTCTTCCATGGTCTATTCAATCTGTACATTGTGGGGCTGTTTCCAATCCAACAGCAGCACAAAGAGAATCTCTTAGTGAAACCTTCATTGTCTAAGGTGTTCAGATGGGCATAACTAAAAGCCTTTCTCTATGAAAGACTGATTTCACTTTATTTACCATGAGACTCTGACATACCAGTGCTGTACACCCTTTGAATGGCAGGGATGAGATCAAGAGAATTTTTATGTTAGTTGATTGTCTTTCTTAATGAAGAAGCTTTCTGTGCCAGTGCCATGTGTTGCAGTTTCTGTGGTAACAACTGCCTGCATAGAGAAGGCAGGTGGTGTAAATTTGCTAGCCACAATGGCTACCTTGGGGTCTGTCTTATGTACACACTTTTTTGACTTGGTTCATGATCATTTTCTGGAAGGTAATTGCTAATGTCTACAGTATTTATTACTTGTATTTTGGAAGCCATCGAGTAAATGTCCTATGTGATGTACTTTATATGGCATACTTTGCCAACATGTAAATTCAACTTCTAATTCAGGATAAAAACCAATTTATTTTTGTCTTGACAGGGAAAATTCAATCTTCAGTCCAGCCTAAAAAAAATCAGATTTAAAGTCTCTCAATAAAAAAAAAAAAAATCACAAAATAGAAGATATAAGACTGTGGAGTATAAAATATATACACATAAGTATCCGCAAAGCAAAACAAATAGAAGATGACATGAAATGAAAGATAAGAGGAGGCAAAGCTTTTTTTCTATTCACTTTTCTTGGAAGAAGTTGATGTATGTTAATTTCAGGGAGCAAACTCAGGTCAGAACACCAAAGCTGTGTAAGAACTTTCAGTGACTGAAAGGAATCAATGAAGAGCACCAGGCTTAATAGCTTTCATTTAAAAAGACACTTCGTAATCAGAGTTAAGGTTTCAGTAACTATACGTAAAACCTTTAAAATAACTCAGGAAATGCCTTCAGAAATCAAGACTGCATGGTGGGTGCCATTTCTTTCACTACCCACATCTACTCACACCCTACTTCTCTAGAAACACCTTCTCAAAATGGAAGCAACTTCTCAGGCACCAAGCAGTGTTTCTGGTTTACTGAATTCCTGCAGAGTATTGAAGTTTCATTGAGTAGAAACTAAGACATCCAGACCAATTTGTTTAGTCATGAAAATAACAGAAGAATGGAAGACAAACAAGTTGCAAGGATGGAAACTCCTGAACTAGTTTTCTACCAGCTTCTCACAATCTACATATGTTTTATGAAATGTGTTTGTGTTGGCTAGGAGACAGGACTAGCTGCTTTGCAAACGGGGCACAGTCATTCATTTCTCTCAGTCTAGCTCTGAAGAGCACTCTTAAACAGATTTCAGGCTGCCCTAATCACAGCACTCTTGATTAAATTACTTTTCTTACCCAAATACCAAATATCCCATAAAAGTCTGTTGACACCCCAACCATTTTGCAACCCAAATTCTACTGTGGTCAAGAAAAGATTCATGCTAGGAGGACAAGGCTGAGCTCTTGTTCTTGTGTTTACAGAGCCGAAAACAAACAGCCCCAGAACAATAAACTGAACAGTTGCTCTGCTGTTAGATCTGACCATGGCAAAGCTGACCCCACGTGGCTGTGGTATCCATGAGCCAGGGTAATGGAGGTTTCCAGCTTGCCTTGGATCACTGTCTCAGCAGTGCTACAACTTCATTTCCAGCTGGTACAGCACATTCTTTAATATTACATCAGTTTCCGAGTGGAGGTGAACCTCGAGCTGCTTTTCACAGGGGAGTCCTCCTAGGCAGTGCTGCTCTTTGGCTTTTAGCATTTCCTTTCACAACAGGCAAGAGCTATTCCCATCACCTCCTGGCTGTTTGTCATTGCTCTCCATCATATCAGGCTGTCACCAGCAGGACTGCTACAGAGCTGCAAGCATATTGCAGTCAGGGCTGCTTTGCAGAGAGGGAGATGACCCTGGAAAGGCAGCAGCCTTCTCTGGCAGTTCCACATCTGCTCTGCTGGGGATAGCCTCAAGTCACCCCCGAGCTACTCTTTCACCAGAGGCATCAGGCTGCCCCTAACTACAGGACAGGCAAGAAAGAGGGGAAAAAAAGCAAAGTCCCAAAGGCCACACTGTCCCCTGTGGATCAGCTTTGTTTTAACCAATTAAAATTAAACATCTGCCTTGTGTCAAGAGAGGCTTCATTTCTCCTTGCTGTAGCTTCTCATTCATCTCTCAATACTATCACTTAATCTTCTCAACCAGTTCAGAGGGACAAATCTGTGTCAAATCCATTTTCAGTTTGGGCCTATTCCTACTCAGGAATTTTTTGTAACCCTGTCTTTGAAGGCAACTGGGATCCAATCTATGTCCTTGGAAAAGGATGGTCAGTGGTTTGTCTGTCCAGAGGCCGGATTTTGATCAAAGAATTCAGTGCTCAGTTCTGGCACCCATTTCCATGGCAATTATTATCTGGTGGATGCTGAAAGGCAGTGCCTAAGGCACCTGGTGGATACTGAAAGTTTTAAAAAATCCTAAAAGGACTCAGTGATTAAGTTTCCCAAAATTAAATAACAAAGAATGATTTCAAGAGGAATTAGGACCTAAATTAACAAATCCTGTTATGGATTTGTCCTTTTGAGAAGTGATCCTCTGGATAAGGATTTTAACTGCAGAACAACTTCACTAATTATTTTCTGACCAAGGGAGAGAGATAAATATCTATTTGTTTATGAACTGCTGACTGATTTTACTGACATTAACACAACTTTTTCAAATAGAAATTAATGTAATTTGCAGGTTACATTTGCTAATTGTTTGGCCAGCATTTCACTATATCACAAGAAACACCACTCTCTGTTTTTATCCAGTTACAGAGGAACTATGTCCTGTTGCTTGAGTACATAAACCACCACCTACCCTTTGGTTTATAAGATCAATATTTTAAAATTATAATTGTCTAATGTTTATCCTAGAATTAAAACAGTGGTTTTATCTATCCTGCTCTCCAGACTTAAATAATCAGAGCATTAGCCCAATGCAAGCAGAAAGGGGAAGTAAGGTATGTGCAAAACAATCAGGTATTTCAAGATATTATTTAATATTTAAAGATGCCATGGGCTTAAACATTTCCCCAGATATTAATTACACTGTCCTTGGAGATCAGCAAGCATTTCATTATTGACTGCAATGGGAGCAGAATCTCACCTGTATTCTGCTCTCTGTCTTAACCAAACAATTCATCTAGTATTGGCAGATGTCTTGGACAGCATGACTTTTGTGCTGCACTGATGCTAAATACAGCTATTGGCAGCATTCTTGCTGGCCAAGTGAATTTAGGCCATCAGAGACAGCATTTCTGTAACTACTCCTGACACAAAGAATTATTTTCATGGGTATTTTGCCTAAGATTTTAAAGCCTGTATTAATAATTTGCATGCTGTTAAACTGAATGACAAGCTGGTGCCAATGTCTTCTTATGGTCTTGTTCAAAATCCCTTAACAGTCTAACTTCTCCTTAAAATGTAGATGTTCTTCACAGTTCCCTGTGATTTAGGAAGAAGATGACATATCATCAGCATAACATCCTCAAAGTCTTTCCCTGGCCTCCCTTCCTTCATATTATCAAGAGTGCTGTAAGGAAGAAAGGTCCTCAGACCAGTGTGAACTAGAAACAGACTGCTGCCACAACTGTCATAATCTGTTTAGGTGATGGTCCAGCTCCCATGTGCTCAGAAGTCATCATCAGGAAAGGAGACTGCTTCAGGCTGTTGCTGATCATACTCCATTACAGAGCAATGCCAGGGCACACAGGGACACCTCATGCTCTTTTGGACAGGTCAGTGATAAACGAACACCTCAGGTGCACTGAAGACATGAAGACATGTCATCTCCCTTCTTTGCCTATGCAGATGGACATTGGTCAGAGCACAGCCTTCTGGCTTAGGCAGCTATTTTCTTCTGGGAATAAAGAGGTTCAGTAGAACAGTGTATTAATGTCCAAGGTTTTGTGTTTCTGTTTAGCTGGGAGGGTTCTGGCTCGAAGCGAGGCTTGGATGCCAAGAGAGCTATATAAAGAACGCAGCCTTAGTGATTAGGTCCTAGGATGCAGGATGCACAACAAAAACAAACAAACAAGAGCAAGAAGCAAAGAGCCAGATTTATGATCCAGACCAAGATGCCAAGAGTACTTGTGGAGATTCCCATAGCTAAGGAAGAGCAATGAGTGAGAACACAAAGTACTACAAAATTGTCAGTTATTTAAGGCAGAACTGGTAAAAATGAGTTGGCAAGTTTCCAAAGAATGCCTTTTTGTGCATTATTATTTATAACGGCAACTGCTTTGTATAAACTACCTTACACAATTGTTTTTGCCTTCACCCTGATTTATCTTACTTTCCTTGACAGGTTCTGCCAGAACTGTTTAAATAATAATTTGATATGCTACATGCAGATTTCCCCTTGTCTACCCTCCGCCCTCACACACACACAACACAGCAGTCTTACTGCAACAAATTGCACAGGGATCCACCGTGCAGTTTCTCTAAATAAAAGATGCTGTTTTGCTTTCAGACAGAAAAGGTTTGGCTTTCTTGAATTTGAGGAGAAAAAGACATTACTGCTATGACACTTAAAGATAATTGTCTCCACAGGGATACCCCACACTCCCCATTCGCATTCTTTGCTTCACCTGCAAGCAGAGCTTTCAGCAGCACTGCAAAAAGCCAGACAGAGAGAACTGAGAAATGCAAAACCCTTTTGAGTAGATTGTTCAGTTAAGAAAATAAATCCTTTTATTTTACATGGACTCATTAACTAATGTTTAAATTAAATTAATTGGTGAGACACTGGAACAGGTTGCCCAGGGAGGTTGTGGATGCTCCCTCCCTGGAGGTGTTCAAGGCCAGGTTGGATGAGGCCTTGAGTGACCAGTGCTAGTGGGAGGTGTCCCTGCCCATGGCAGGGGGTTGGAACTAGATGATCCTTGAGGTCCCTTCCAACCTTACCATTCTATGATTCTATGTTTTCTAAAGTGCTTTGTATTGTTTGAAAAATAATATTAAAATCCAAGGAGATTGAGGAATACAAAGAAAGATAAATTCAACAGAAATATTATTCAGATTCAATTTGCAATTAAAAAATATCAGTAAAGACACAGAAGAGGATACAAATGACAGGTGCTGCAGGAGCTGATAGCAATGAATGATGTGGAACAGCTGAGACTGAAGTCCGTTTTAGGACGACCAGCATAGGCTTGGACACAGAATTTGCTGGACAGGTTGGAATAAAGACATGAGACAATTTGCAGCACTCTAAATATAAGAAAAGGGCAGCTGACAGTAAAAGGGAATCATAAGCCTGTTCTTCAGCAGGGTAGGCACAGGTCATGCCATTTTTTCAGTTGTGTGTTCAAGTCACACTTACGTGCTTCCCCATTTAACTAAATAAAATTGTTTGGACAGTGTTCTAATTAGCCAATAGAATGACATCTGGACTAGGCATGAGATTTTTGGGTTTGTTTGTTTTTATTGTTTTTAAAAAATACACACTGAATTCAGATTTTATAGGGCAGTAGGAACTAACTCAAATAGGACAACAGTAGTGCTTTTGTATACACAACCTGCTAGATGAAGTCACTCAAACTTAGAGTTAAGAGCAACTAGATAGCTAACTTCTCTGTGGTGCTGTACAACAGAAAGCTTTCTTCCTTGTGTCATCTCTGTGAAGCCATGACTTGCAGACACCTGCAAGTAAAGTTCATTCTGCCAAAGGCTGAGAGCTTTAAGTGTACTTGAGACCGCAGCACACTTCAAAGGTCATTATTTATCACCATCATCAAACAGGAAGCAATTAATTTTTAATGGAAAATCAAGTCAATACACTAAGGGCTTTTTTTGACATGGCACAGCTTTATGAACTGCTGGGAGAAAATGAGGTAGTCTGTAGGGTAGCAGGAAATCTTTTATTTACGAGTGAGGAGAATCCTAACTTCTCTCTTGTGTTGTGTATACAAGGTAAAACACAGCCAGCTATTACAGCAACACTCAAAAGCACATAGCTCAAATACTTCCCTCTCACACAGCCTGTTTTCCTTCTTCCCAAATATTTGCAGTGAAAGTTCATTTTTCCCTTCTGCTTACCCTTTCACCAACAAAAATGATACAAGTAAAAGACGCTGCACACAACAGAAATGCAAAAAGAGCTAGCAAATATAATGTAGGCAGAAGGAACCAGGCTAGTTTAATCACATTCTGATTTAATGAGGTTGTTTTGTTTAACAATTATTCAACTTCCTTAGGAAAAAAACAAAATCAAAGAGACAGTGCAACCAGGCTGCTTCCAAGCACCAATTCATTTACACATCTCCTCTGAATAACATGAGAGGAATGGAAGCGTCCTGTGGTCCCTTCCCTCTTAGGATATTCCTTTCTAGGCCAAATGCTTTCAGAGGGATGCAAACCTGGAACATAGCACAAAGTCCTCCTGCCTCAAGCCAGGCCTCAAAGCAGTTCATGCCTCCAGAGGCTAAGACTCCCCAGAAAGATGACATTTATGTATCAGCTTCATGTCAGATAACCCCTGCAACTTAGCTTGGGGACAGGTAGAGAAGAAAAGGGAAAACTCCTTTTGCACACTGGGATATCACAGATTCTGTTGCATCAGCAGCTCAGGGCCTGCCTGATGTGGAGGTAGGCATTTAGCATCCAGAATGCACTAGACAAATGGGATGAACAGTTAAATGCTCTCCAAATGGTGTAGTAGAGAGATCTGGAGATACTCCAGATTCTGTTGATACTCCTTCAAGATGCAAAAAAATATTCCCACAAAGCCCAAATCCCATTCCTGATTCTTCCCATCTGGAGAAGAAGGAAAACGTGTCACACAAAGTAAGGTAGCTGTTCCTCTGCTAACATATCTCTGAAATATTAAAACCCAAAGTAAGAAAGAAAGCCATTGAGCCTCCTCATACCAGTCACTGTGGGTCTGTGGATCCTGGGTCTGACAGACACACAGAAGGGCAAATGAAAATAACAATATTCCTGGGAGAGGATGGAAAAATATAGTACTGTATTTTCAAGCCACAAGGATAAACACAATGCTAGTCTCAGATTAATTCTCACTAGGATCATTTAACAAAAGAATAGCAAATATTTCTTGGTCCTTCCACGAGTGTTACTGAGAAAATCCAAATCAAGGCTGTGCTACAGGGTTAACCATTCTGCCACAGACATCATATACTTTTTTTTTTTTCTCAGAGTTTGCTTTGTGAAAGGGAAAAGTCCTGAAAATACAGTAGTGATGATTTTTTGACACAAAAGGAGAAATTAATTAGGAGAGAGACTTTTCTTCATTTGACTCTAACAGGAAACAATATTTTGGGAATAAAAAAATGGAAAGCCATTCTGCCTCCACCAGCACATTACCTGTGTTTTATGGTCACCACTCTGTGGTATTGCTTTAAGGTATTCAGAGAGCCAGGTAGTCAGACAAGTATGGAGTGAGGACTGAACCAGCTGGGTATGAGCTACAACTGAAAATGCAACAATGCATTTCACAGCGTTCGGAGCAAGCACTGCAGTCTCAGCCCTTCCACAGTGGCTGGAATTAGGAGTTAATGGATCTGAACATGTTCTCACACCACTATTACCATGGCCACTGCATTAATTTTGGATTATTGCCTTACTGCTTTACAGAAAGTCCCAAGAGATCAAAACCAAACCACTGATCTTCCCACTCCTTTCCTTTTTCTATCTTATTGCCAGAGAATCCATAACAGAGCACATCAGATTTAGCCCTGCCATGATTCTACCAAGTTCAATCTGAAAGCTCTGCTGCAACGTGAAGTTTGGTTCCTGTTTACTGCACTTTAAATTCTAAAGAGATTATTCTAAGCTTAGAATAAATCACTGTGGAAAAAAGTCTGCATGCATGAGCAGGGATTTACAGGCTACTTAATGACTTAACTGTACTCTCCATTTCATTCTAATGAAATAACTGGAGCTCTCTGACCCTACGAAATGTCTTCAGTACCAAAGAATCATTATTAAAGAAATGGAACTGTGATGTTACAGAAAAACTCAACCCCAACCCTGTGTCCCTTGTCTTGTAGTCTAAAACTAACTTGAGTTCAATGTAGTCCATAAACATCAGAAAGTATTTAAAGTCTGCCAATGTCCACAGGAAGATTAGTGCTAATTGGTAGTGATCTTAGAAAAGAAATCAGTTGGGAAATGTTATAAAGGAAATATAAAGTGGCGACTTACCACTAAGGGATGTATCTTTGCTAAGCAGTCACACTAATTAGAGAGAGAGAAGAAAATAATAAAAATGACCCCAATCTAGCAAAGGGCTCAAATAAATTAAACCCATATGAACTAAGTATCAAAGTTATTCACTATTCAGAATTAAACATGTACTTCTTGCTTGGCTGGACCAGGGCCCAGAAATGGGAGACATAATGCAACTCTCCCTTTCCTCCCTTTCATTTTGAAAGCTGTTTTAATTATATGTTGGTGATCCAACTATGGAACAACCCTCAGCTCTTTGGAAACATCCTTAAAGTTTTGCAATTCACAGTCTGCCCAGTTTTGGACATTACTGCCAGGCACTTGCCAGCATAGATGGTCCAGGGGCTGCACATGGCATGGCAGTGCAGAACCTCAGCATCTGCTACCACCCTCCCAAGAGCTGAGTTTTCTTCAGGCCATCATCCGATCCTTCACCCTCAATGTCAGTCCAGCAAAACTCAGGTGTCTTTTAGCCCACCTCTGGTAGGAGTGCACCTCACCCAGCTGAGGGGCATCTGTCCTCCCTTTCTCACTCTACCCATCTGCACCCACAGCTGCCCAGCTGTGGCTGTCTGCCTTCCCATTCTGACAAGAACCCAACTTGTTTCCTGCAATTCTCCGCTCACAATGAACCCTTTCTGTACCTTCTGAAAGATGTTGCTGTGCTTCTCCCTTAACTTTAGTTAATAGTTCAGGATGGGGACCCTCTCTCCACTAAAAATCCAGTGACAGGCATTTAAGATGACTTTCTGATCTCAATAAGAAGGGAAGATATTCAACAGTTTCGAAAACTTGGTCCCTTTTTAGTCAGATACCAGCTTGCTTCCCTAAGAGCCCTAAAAGCCAAATTAAAGGAAGCATTCCCTGAAGTGGCATTCCATTCTGCACTCTTGATTTTAAAGGCAGGACCATCTGGATGCTATAGTAAACTGTATTCTTTCATCATTTGGCAATTAAAAGAGTATTTTTCACACTGTATTCATTTCATCAACTATTTTTCCCCTTTCAGAAGACCCACAGTGAAAGACAGGTTTCATTGGATTGATGACAGCACTCAGTGATTTGAAGCTGGGTCAGTATTGCAATTCATCTCTTGTCTTGAGGCTAATTTCTGAACACAGATAAGGATTGCATGATAGTGTGAAAATTCCAAGGTAGTGATGGGCCTGAAACCCTGCAGACTTCATTCTCACCTCAAGTAGAGCTGCATGGCCAACACCACTTATCTGCACAGGAACATCAGTGCTCTTGGCTGTGCTTATGAGATGATTTCAGTATAACACTGTAAAAATCACTGAAATGCAGTAACATTGCTGCACATTTATTGCTTTTAACCAACTATAAAAAACTAAAATGTAAGCTTTGTTTCCCTCCATTGGTTTTGGGAGAAAGCCAACTCTCACTCCACAAAGTGTTATTTGCAAACTGTGCCTACCTTGCCAAACCTTTAGATGTAAACCTTTTCAAGCAATGCACAGGTTATCATAAACCCTAGACAGGCTTTGAATGGCTCTACATCTCCATTCTTTCCTCCTGCAGTCATACAAGTGCTATTTGAACAAGAAGCATATTTTAATGCACTGTCATTACTTCCTATCTTTAGTCAGTTTCTTCCCAAGCACAACCAAACTAATCCCTCTCCACTTACCTTTGATTTGCCTTAAGGATGGCTTGAGATTTTTTAGATAATCCCAGGGGAGGGATGAGGTGAGGAGTGGGGCCCACAAGTCAATTAAATCACTTTAAAACCATGATGTTATATTCATTCTAATTTTATATTAACTGTCCATTAACTGGATTTGCCCAAGCAATCATCTTTTCCTTATGAGGTAATTTTACTGTTCACTTTAAAATCAGGAAAAAAAAAAAAAAAAGAAGAGTAGAACCCCAAGCCAAAATCATTACCTTTTAAAGAAGTTTGACATTTATATCCAAATTCTAATCCATAACCAATATATTTCTGCTTCCGGCTTCCACATTTAAGGCTTCAGAGAATTGTACCTACTATTGTTGAAGAATCTAAGAGATTTATGCTTATTTATACACACACAATATAGCTGGCATGATTTTCATTTCTGTCAAACTCTAATTCCAAAAAGTTCTATCAGCCTGGTGTAGCAGCAGTACCAAGACCTACTTTGACCCCAATCAGGATTCTAAAATTAATAACAGCATCTAGTAGGGAACTTGAAAATGCTGCCAGTCAAAAGGTAAGGGAAAAAAAATTCCCCAATTCCAGAAAGATTAGAAGAAACATCCTACCAGTAACATTTTCTTGGCTTTCAAAAAGAATGCTTTTCCTGCTTGAAATCCACTCGCTTGGCAGAGCAGAATTGCCTCAATGCAGTTCTCTACAGCATCAACTTTACATTTTTAGTCTCTTTTAATTACTTTGATTTAGACAAAATGAAGCCACTTCCACTTAAGATCTGGCAGAAAATAACCCAATTAATATTTCCCTTCTCATCAGGTCTGAAGATTAATTATGCATTCTAATAAAGGCTTAAGGACTTGTTTCTAACAGCTGCTGACCATTTTCATCTTAAACCAACAACGCCTTTAAACACATGCTTGACTTAATTGCCTATAAAGTCCTTTCAGAGTAAATGGTTCTGTTGATAGTCATAAGCAGTTAGGCAGAGGATGTGACTGGAACCTGACAGCTTAGAACCTGGCAGAAAAGAACCTTTTAAACATAAAAGGTTTGGGTGGGGTTTTGTTTGGTTGGGTTTTGGTTTATTTTAGCTTGAAAAAATTCATAAACCAGGCAACAATTCCTGTTTCTCATTTATTAATACGTGATATTTTTATCCTCCATGTATTCTTTCCAGTAAAACTTTCCAACCTTTTTTTGTATTCCTCAAATGGAATACAAATAAAGGAAAGGAAGTCACACAAAAAAGAATAAGAAATTAAAATAGGGAGGGAGAAGTAAAGAAAGAATACCCATTTCTTCAAAAGTTTCTAAAAAACAGACAAAAAAACTTACCAAAATATTCCTTTTTTCCCTTTTTCCCCCCTTTTTTCTTTTTTCCTTTTATTTTTTCCCACAATGAGCTACCTAGACACCATAGATCCCACTGTCCTTTGCAAAAGAAAAATTGACACTGGTGCTACTGAGAATTTCAGCCAGTCAAATTCTCCATTGTAAAGGATGATGAAGAAACATTATTACCTTGTCTTTAACATAAAAAACTAACTATGCAAATCTGTCCACAGCCCTAAACCCAGGTTACCTAAGAGCCAGATCCAATAGTTTTCTCATTAAATTCCCACTTGCTGCCAAAGGTATTCTGTGCAAGAATGAGAAAACCAGGTCTGAAGAAGCTGTTTCTGAATAGTTGAAAATAAAAGTAGACTTATTCTGATTTCAGTACAAAACACATCATCAGTAAATTAGCAGTGTTTGTGTTGCTACTGAGTGTAAAATAAGTTAGGTACTGAAAGTCAGGATAACAACTGAGCAATCAACACCAACAAGTGTATTACTAAGGACGCAAGACTTGTGAAAGGCTTGGGTTAGTTAAAATGTAAAAAGTCTCAATTTATTAAACATCCATGGATCAAGCCTAACACAAATTTCTGTTAATGGTAGCTACTTGTCAGCCATAAGAGTCTATGCAGTCTTCCTTCTAATTGCAGCAGGATGAGCAGGACAAGCATATGATGGCCTGCACAGCCAAGAATTTAGAGACCGTATTCCAAGTTCAGAGATTAAGTACTCATATCCTTTTACAAAAGAATAACTGAGAACAGTTTAAAACAAAACCAAAAGGACATGGAAGTGTTGGAGCGGGTCCAGAGGGCCACAAAGATGCTCAGAGGGCTGGAGCAGCTCTCCTATGAGGACAGACTGAAAGATCTGGGGCTCTTCAGCCTGGAGAAGAGAAGGCTTCGAGGAGGCCTTAGAGTAGCCTTCCAGTATCTGAAGGGGGCCTACAGGAAGGCTGGGGAGGGATTATTTACAAGGTCTTGCAATGACAGGACAAGGGGCAATGGGTTTGAACTGGCAGAGGAGAGATTTAGACTGGATGTTAGGAGGAAGTTCTTTGCAGTGAGGGTGGTGAGGCACTGGAAGAGGTTGCCGAGGGAGGTTGTGGCTGCTCCCTCCCTGGAGGGGTTCAAGGCCAGGTTGGAGGAGGCCTTGAGTGACCTGTGCTAGTGGGAGGTCCTGTGCTGCAGGGGCCTATGGCAGGGGGCTGGAACTAGATAATCCTTGAGGTCCCTTCCAACCTTACCATTCTATGATTCTATGATTCTATAAAATGCAACAAAACACAGAAACTCCTCCATGGCTTTTGACAAATGTAGCTTTGTGTGCAGCCATAATCCTGAATGTGACTTCTTCAGCTTTCTTAAGCAAATCGCTTCCAAGTGCTCCAGTTAAGAAATATAGGATATCTTCATTTCTGTCCTTTGATTTCTTTGCTACAAAACAGGGATAATTAATCCCTGTAACTTCCTCATTTTTAGAGCAGCTAAGAATTTTAAGTCCTTAAAATATTAGAAGTTGTCTATGAATTTAAGAAATGGTAAGGTCCATTGAAACAATGGATTTCAAGCAACACCAGCACAGAAAAGGTCTGCTCTGCCCTGCCACAGATAAAGCAGTGCAAATCCTGTGTGGTTTTAAGAAAGAAAAAAAAAAGCAAAGCAAAAGTAAGATACTGGGCTTGTGATTTCAGAGAGTAGTTGGCCTGCATTCAGGAACTGATATATGAAGTTTGCTGAAATCAAGGGCAGTCTTTAACCCAGACCTCAAGAGAGCTCTGGTGGACATGTGCATATGCATGAATGACAGTTATTTTCTGGAAAAAATCTGCACCTTTTTTGTTTGCTGAAGGTATCAGGAAAGAATCTGCTAATGGAAAATGTGACATAGTGAATGCCCCAACCTCCTCAACAAAGAAAGAAAGAAAGAAACAAAATCTCCAATCCTATAAAGACTCCCAAAGCACAAACAACTCCCCAGTCTCATCCTATTCCCCTACTCAACTAGAATCCTCAGCTTTTATTTTTCACTTTTCATGGTGAGAAACAGTTGAGTTATCACTTTGGGAGAAAGGTCTCAGGATTATCTTATACCTGCTCCTTACAAGCTCTAGTACAGCTAAGAGTACTTTGATAAAACTAGAAAAAACAAAGTGCTTTGATATGTAATTTCAGAGCTCTGCCATTGTAACTAAACAAAACCATAATTCAAGAAATATTTCTCTGTTTCCTGAGCCAGTCCTATGCTTTCTGTGCTTGCAACACATTTCTTTTTTAATTAGGAAGAAAATAGCCTTCCCTCTTCACTCTCCTGCATTGGACTAGCTCACTGAAGTTCAGCATTGCATGAGCTGATACAAGGCTCATAGTTTATGCCCTGTTATTTCTGTTTGGTAGGAAGCCACACTCTCAGGTAATTACTTGGTTTTGCTCTGTTCCAAATGCTGCTCGTGGGATACAGCCTGAATGGAAAACAGCAGGAACCCAATATATAATAGAAGCAGTTTACATCAGCACAGAGCGGGGGGGGGGGGGGGTGAATGTGTTCTGCATTGCCATTGTTAGTTGTTCTTTGAGGATATAAAACTGATACAACTGTTTTGTTTTATGCTAAGTCAAAACACTGTCCACTGCTCATAGGAATAGCTGGAGATCTCTTATACTTCTTCAGAAGGGTGTTGTTGGAGAAGACTTTCTGTCAGAAAGCTCAGTTCCAGTTTTGAACTCATGAAATTCAGCAGTGTTCAGATATGAAGACTTAGCTTTGGACCATATGAAAAGCAGGTGCAAGTCACAATATCCAAATCTCCTTTCTTAGATGGAAAGAATGACAAAGCAGACTTGGTGTCTCTACACTCTGCTCTAACTGGGAAAGGTTTCACATGAACAAAACCATTCTGTTGCATGACTGGATGTGATTTAAACTACTTTCCTGGGTTGCAGAAAATAAAATATGTGCAGGAAAGGAAAATCATCTGAATTCAGTGCAGCTACTGAGTCTAGGCTGAGTTCCAGTCTCATTAAAATCAGAAACATGAGCAATAGAGAAGTTCCTCTATGCTTTCCTCATCTTGACATTCACACATGAGGACAAGGACAAGTGGTGGCATTGCTCCATATATAGAGATAGTGAGAAGGACAGTACAAATACACTGGCATAAAGATTTGCAACTGATGGTCAAGGAAAGCAGCAGGCAGCTCTTCTGTGGGTACATGTAGTTAAAGGGCAGCTTTGGCTCAGTAGTTTGCTGTTCTGGAGATGCACTCTGCCTTATCAACCTACACAGCTTCAGCCTTCTGGAAGGCTGAAAGATTTGTAGTTGGTTGTTTTTTTCTGTTTAGACAGCTATGGTACAGTGGGGGGACTTGGGCAGAGTATGGCTTTGTGGACAACAGGAGCATATAAGGGTCAGTTTCTTTTTCAGCTCTGCTCGGGGAGATGCAGTTACCCAGATTCTGAGCCCTTCGCAAAGAACATCATCCTGGCAGAGAGAACAACCTTCCTCCATTTGTATGGTAATAAATGAGCTGCAAATTAACATGATCAAAGGATCAATACCTACTTTTCCTCCAAAAATACCATTGATCTTATAAGACGATTGCTGCTTCAGTGCCCTTCACTGAGGAAAAGGTATCAGCATAAGGAAGTTGGGTATGTCTTGTGCTGCTAACATCATTGCTCCTCTCTGAGCAGAGATCCCTGTTGAATTAGAGCTAGTCATTTCTGGCAGATCAATGCTACTGTGACTAGACTGGTTGTGAAGCTGCTATGGAATATCATCACTTCAAAGAATCTAATACAATTACTACTGCTGTCCTAATTCACTTTCTTATGACGCAGATTTGTAATGGAGAAGAGCTTTTGATGATTGATCCTTAACTAACGTGAAGGAAAAAGTGGTTTGCTTTGTCCTTTAAGCAGCTCCTCCTTTCATCTTAACATTCAGAGCCTTTCTCCAACTGGAAACAATTCTTTTAAAACAAACAAACAAAATAAAAATAAAAATTAAAACGTCAAAGACAGTTTCTGATACAAGTGAAAAGATCCTTTGAAAGGCAATTTTTACAGATGTACCCTGCACAGAGCATTTGTCATTAACATCATCATAAACTTGAAGCTGAAATTAGGAGCAGTTTTAACATGCAGAAGGAATCCATAGATCAAAGGCTACAAAGGAGGAGAACATAATGTAGCTTTCAAATAGATCTAGGTGGAGTTGACAGGGAAAAGGTTAACTTGGGTTAGAAGCACAAACTACAGGGAAGAATGAACAAGGCACACATCTTTTTTGGGTTTTGGTTTAAATCTGGACATTATTTAAGTGATTCTTTTCATTTAGATACTTTCACTGTGACTTCCCTGCCCTTTGAAAATGCCAGTGCTTTAAAAAGAGAGGGGAAAGGACAGAGAGAGTGTGTGTATTGGTTGTATGAACACAATCTTTGATAAAACTCAATTTATGTAAAATTATTGAGCTGAAATTCTTAAATTGTTTTCAAACATTTAAATAAGTTATTAGAGCCCGTGAGACTATTTTTAAAGAGATATTGCACCCATTTTACTAAAGGGAGTACAGAAATTGAATGAAACTTGATGGCAGCATTGAGATTAGAGAAAGAACCTCTCTTTGGAAGAGGTGAGCTAGTAAAAACTACTGGTTTGTCACCAATACTTGGATTTAATCTTCCTA
This sequence comes from Ramphastos sulfuratus, assembly GCA_013399055.1. Classification (NCBI taxonomy): domain Eukaryota; kingdom Metazoa; phylum Chordata; class Aves; order Piciformes; family Ramphastidae; genus Ramphastos; species Ramphastos sulfuratus. Next base: position 8,629 of record WBNM01017405.1, on the reverse strand, counting down.
TAGGATAGCAGAAATGTCTGAGAGCTATTCTCATTATGCTTTCCAGATCAGATAACTTCCAAGTCATGATGCAGTTTTTACCTTTAAGATCTGGGGAAGAATATCTCCAATTCTCATTGTCTTCACTAATGAGATATCCCTCACAGGAATGACAAATCTTTGGCCTAAACATTTTTTTTAAAGCCCCAAATCAAACCAAACTGAAAAGCTCTTTTCATTCCGGTGTGGAACTTTTATCGTTTTTATAAGATCTGTACTCCCACAGACCCTCTCCCAGTCTATATGCTGTCAAGATTTGCCTTTGACTAAAATCCTCTGGTTACAATCAAGAAGGCCATCTTGAGCCATGTGAGCTGCAAAAGTTCACCATGCAATAAAACAGGAAAGGGGCAGAAGCATGGAGGTGCAAGAAAGAACAGTAAGGTGAGAAGAGGTTAGACACTTATCCAGAGGAAAGAGGCAGATGTTATAGGGGAAGTAAGATAGATTCACTACTCCTGTGAAATGGTTTAAACCCTGAATTTACAGCAACAGTTCTGCAGCCCAGCTCCTGTATTGTTAGCACCAGAAGAATGCTGAAACTGCTAGATTTGGGGGTGCATTAATGGAGCTCCTAACCCCATAAAACACAGCTATTTCTTAGGCCTTTAGGAGGAATCCTTTACTGGGAAGCTGTGGGATGTATTGCTTGCTGTTAAGCTTAACACTGGGGTTTAACTGAGTTTTCTTCCTGCCAGCTGAGTGGGGCAAATTCATTCTCAATGCCTTGTGCAATATCCACTTTGTGGTTCAAGCTGGGAACACAGACAGAGAGAAGCACAGCAAAGACAAAAGTGGCAAAACCAGTGGAAATAATCAATAACTGCACATTGAAAGAAACATTGCAATGCTACAGAAATAATTCTACAGACCATTTTAATAAGACTTGCTTACAAATTTCCTGCCTCTCTGAAGTTTTCAATGCCAACTTTTCTTCAGAACAGCTGGGCAGAATCTCAGCCTACAACTATTTGCAGGTTGGTTCTTGGCTATGTTGTAGAGCATGACAGCTAATGCGCTTGCCACATACTAACAGCTGTAGTTTCTGTGCTGCCATGACCAGTCCATCTGCCACCACCACCCATGCCAGTACAAAGGGCATGATTATACAGCACTGAATAAAAAGTCAGAGGAAGGAAATACCTCTGGCAGCAAAATGCTCCTGCTCTCAGTGCTCCTATTTGCTTCCTCCTTTTTATCAGCATTCATGTCTCCATCTGCTCTCCAGGGATGCTGTGGCAAATGCCAACATAAGGAAACCACAACCAAAAAGGCATTCTTAGGTCATTCCCACTCTTTCCTTTACTGGGGAAAGAAACTAGATGTGTTCATTAGCCTGATACTTAAGGTCTAAATGAAGGTGCACACCTAGAAACATAGGGAGGATTTGAGGTGTATTCTTCTGCTCCAGAATCCAAAGCTGGACTGAATTCAGGAGGGGCCTGCTAAAGCTAGAACAACAATTTTTCTCTGCCCCAAACAGAGAGAAAGTGTGCACTGCCATGGACTACACCAGCTCCATCACGGGAGACAACCTGTCTGCAAGCTGTCTGCAAAAGCAAGAGTCAAAGGAAGTGCCAGTGCAATTCCCACCAAGCACTGAACTTCTACTTTGGACAGATCAGAAGTGCTGTACTTCAAATTCTGTTTCTCTGAAAAAAAGATTCAAGTGCTTCTGTAGAACTGAAATTTTCTGGAGTAATACGAAGGGGAATAAAAATCAGATTTCCCAGAACATGCAAATTTAATTAACTGCAGTCTATTTCAATGGAAAATTCCTGAGTGTTGCCACCTAGTCTGGGAGGACACAAACCCTCCACCACTGCCACTACACTTTGTGTACAGGGGTGGGGAGGAAGGAAGAGTCCCTGTCAAGCTCTGCCTTCCACTTCCTGGAGCTGTCTCCAGAGCTCAGGTGTAGGCAGCCAAACTTTCTTCTGCTCTCCCATATATCATACAGCAGGATAGGACTGTGGAGCAGGAAATGAAAAGAAATAGCTAACTCTCAACTGACAGTTCTAAGCAACAGCAAACCCCTACTTCTAAGACTGCTAATCCATATCCTCCCTACCAAAAATAGTATTTTTATTCCTCTGTTATTAGGAATAGCATGAGTCAACAGACAAATACACTCTCTTTTCAAGAAAGGCACAACACGTGTCGGCATTTTGCCTTTATGTTGCAGATTCCCCTAGGTCAAGAAACCAGCTTTGGTTTTGATCTAACTGAAATGAAATGTTTCCCTTAGAAACTCTTGCCATTGCTGGAGTGGAACAAAGAAGGATTGAGACATAAGCTTTAAGTTCACAAATCACATCTGTACCTGATGGTTAAGATATCTAGGGCTGGGGCTGATCGAGCACAGCCAGCTGAAAATTCAAAGAAGGAAACTAGGAAGCTATGGCAATTTATAGTAATTAAGGATCTGACTCATTGATTCCAGCTCTTCTTTTCCTCACTAATGGGAAGCCAGAAGTTGTCTTATAAAAACAAATGCCTGCAAGCACAACTGAAGAAATGGACCCCTAGTTTTTCGTAAATGCTGATCCCCACTTCTCTACATGAATTGGTTCAAGTACTGTTAAGCTGGCAGTCAGGAAATCAGTCCTTTTTGCAGTTTCAGCTGGATAGATTCAACACTTGGGATAAATTTGCCTTGAGCAAATTAAAAAAAAAAAAAAAAATCCTTACTAAGTGATCCCAAGAGGCCTGTGTCTCCATAAAACAGTTAAAGGGAAGCTGCTGAGTTGCACTCAGTGGATTCAACAATTTGGAAATCATTAATTTTGTTTTATACTTACAGACCCACTTATGCAACAGACAGGAAGGAGAGTTTTTTTTGGTTTTTTTGTTTTTTTTTTAAAGACACTTCCTATTTGGAAGATTAAGAAATTGAATCAGTGGTACATTACAATGAAATTTTCATTACTGGAAGTTTGGCACAGTGATAGATTCCACTGCATTGCTTTGCCAGTGCACTCTGTCTTCCAGAGGCTCAACTTCACAGCCAGCTTTGAGCTCCGGTTCAGCGAGTCTGCAGCTTGCCCCTCTACAAAGGTGCTCTGTTTTGGAAATGCTGAGACAGAAAACAGTCCTTTGCCATTGCTGATTGTTGATCGTGTCATAAAGCATGGTAGCTTTCCCAGTGCAGCTGTGCTGGCCCTCCTGCAGTCACAGGGGACAGGGACACGTGTGCCTCTGATTTTGAAGGCTGATTGCACTCAGGAGAAGCTTCTGCAGCACGAAATGAGATCTACAGCATGCTGTCTATCCTTACAGGATTATTATTGCATGCACCCTCACTCTCTTCTGCACAGAGAAGCAGTGGGACAGCTAGTGCAGTAAACAGCTCCAACAGCTCTGTGCCAGCACACTACTCCTTCTTTGCCAACTGAATTCCCAGATGGCCATTAGCACCCAGCTATTTGAGTTGTACACTTTAAAGGGCTCAGAGCACAGCACCTGCACTCATGCCAGATTTCTACAAGGTATTTGTAAAGATAGCATGCACACACAAGCTTTTCCAGGGGATTTGTTCAGGTGTGGAACATACTTAACCATTTTAAGTCCCTAATTGCAGTGGCTAAAGATATGCCATATTCACTCCATTTGATTCCAGAAGTGAGAAAACTCACTTGTGTATGTATTTTCATACACATGTTGTTCATGGGTCTTACATTTACCAGGGTAGGGTTCTCAGCTGAGATAAAGCAGAGTAAGTTTAGAGGTGCTCTGATTTATGGCAAAAGAATTCTTGCTAAGTATCAGCATTAGGATAAAAGGTGGTAGAGAAAAGACAGGCTTTCTTATTACTCTCTGGTTTAGCCCCCCTATGTAAGAGAAAAATCTGATGACATGGAAGCAGATCAGCAGAAAACACTACTTTCATAGTAAAGGCTAAAGATTAAGTATACTGTTAATTGCATATTCTCTGCATGTGCTTTCAGAGGCTATTGTGCTATGCACAGTCGTTTGGTCTATTTTAGAACAAAGCTCTTCCTGGGCACCTCACCCAAAAAGCTCTTCCTGGGTACGTCGCCCAGAGAGTTACTTTAAGAATTAAAATAAACTGCTGGAGGTATAGCACACCTTATGGAAATTGCAATTTTCCTCTCATGTATGGATCAGAGAGACAAAGCCAAGGGCTGCAGTAGAAGCGGGACTGGAAAGGGGCTGACTACAGAGCAGGTGAGATGCCAAAAACAAGTTTTACATCCAGAACATCTCTGAGGTTTCTCAGAAAGAATAAACCTGGAGATAGGACATTGATAAGGTTTGATCTGAAGGAAGGTACAGCTTGCTGTACCTAAGCAGAGCTGAGGAAATGCAAGTTGTCTGTACATAAGCAGAGCTGAGGAAATGCAAGTTCCCTTCCCAGATTGCTGGGAGTGAAGAAAAATAGCATGTTACAATAATAAGGAAAGGCAAGTACCCAGAGGGACTTACAGACTCACACCTACTCACCTGCAAGGAAGGACAATTTTATACATAAAGCAGGAACTAAATACAATTGTTGCCCTCCATAAGAGCTGGAAATAGTATAAGTGGATCTGATTGTAGCTTCACAATCTATATAAAAAGAAGCTGATTTCTTTTTGAATAACATGCTTATATTTAGGATTCTAAATCTGTATTTGGAAACCTAAGGAACTGACCTGATTTTCTGAAGCATTCAGCACCCAGTGAATAGTGGAAACGTTTTTAAGAGGCTCCTGCAGGAACTGCTGGATACTAGAGCCTTGATGGGGAGAAGGAAATCAAATTTTCACTCTATTTCTTAATTTTGGCCTTATGAAACTAAGACTTGCATTTTCAGAATTCACCACTCTGCAGTAATGTCTGATTTTGCTTTAAATATTGTATTGCTAGAACTACTAAGAGTGTGGATTCCTAAAAAGCTTTCAGACTCTTTCCCTGCCATTCAAATAATAACACAGAGCAAACACAGCCCTATTTTGTTGCCATGCTAGTTTGAAATGGGGATAAAATAATCCCTACAGCAATAGCAAAGCTGTATAAAAAAGCCACAGCAAAGCCATATGAAAGTCAGTAGTAAACTACATTTGGGAACATTCATGTTATGTAAAAGGTAAATTTCTAGTATATCAAAAGAGAGGAGTTCTAATAATTAAGTAAATTGTGGAAGCTTCTGTTTCTCAAAACATTGCCTTCCCTCAGCAGATTCTCAACTTTTTGAAGTCATTCTGTTCAGTGTCTTAGAAGGGCCTGGGCATCACTCTCTCTTCTATTCAGAAACTTTCTTTTGTCCTCTCAAGACCATAATACTGTGTAAAGCTATTTGGTAAAGAGATTGTATAAACCTATAGCCTAACCAATCCATATCAAAACACAAGGGTACCTTATGAATTACTGCTGTATCACTTCTATTGGCATGATGGCATGAAAATCCCAGGGCTCATTCTACACAATATTCACAATAAAAGATACTCTTACTGGCAGGCTACCATTATCAGCAGTCATGGAGCAAAGCTCATTAAAAAAAAGACAGTTGGAGCCTTACTTTTCTCAATGCTCAAGTGCAGCTACCCAGAACAAGAAAAATGTCAAGACTTTTTTTTTTGCCTAGAAATGTCTACAGGCCCCAAAAGCAAGGCCGGCAACACTTCGTGATAGACTCTGTGCAAATGCCAGCCAGAGGCAGTCATTACCAGCAGTCATGACATTTGTAAACTGACAGACAAAAGACAACAAGGAGCAGAAAAGAGATGGCCCATCAGATCAGACCACTGAGGAATTAAACAAAACCCCCAGGTCAGCCCTCCTGCAAGACCAGCAACATTTGACAGGCCAAATTTACCCGCCAAAAGGGGCTCGTGTCATTTCTGTGATGTCTGAAAATGCATGTGAAGTGCTGTCTAACACTAACTGTAACAACAGCAGAGAGGCACAACTGCTTTTTCTGCATTGAAGCCTTTTTTTGAAGTCTTATCACCTGTTTCCAAATTCCCTATTGACTGTGGATTGCCACTACACCCAGGCAAACGGTTTTCCACACTCTTCAATAATTCAGGGGCATATGGACAGTGAATTCAGGCTCTCTGCTGTCTGAAAGCTTTTATATCACTTGGGCAGAATTTCAAGGCAAGACTTTCAAAGTACTGCAAGGAATATAATCACCTTGTGTTGTTCTGAGTGGAAAGCATGTGAATCAAAGCCTGCAGCCCCTCAAATTGCTCAGGCCAGGCTCTCCTTCTGATCCCTAACCACTGCTTAATTGTACAGTCTTTTGAGTAAACCTGCCAAATCTGTATCTATAGTAGACTTACTGTTTATAGCCAGGTGATTTTAAAGAAGTTTTACTTTCTTCTAGTGCTGTTGGCTAAATATATGAACATGATATCTACAGATGAGTTTATTTTTTAAGACCACTTGTTCAGTGACCAAGGAGAGCATTTCCAGGGCAGATGTTAGACCCAAATACATGCATTATCTGGACAGCATAATCATCTTGCCATTGTAAAGCTGTTCAGGACTCTGATAATCCCAGTGTTATAGCTTTCAGGCAATGTAAAGTGGTGGTTTAATAGTCTTACAATAGGCACCAACTTTCACCATTAGACAGTAAGGTCCCAGCTGGGGCTGAAAATCTCTTCCCTGGGAACCATTCAGCTCAGTGACTGCAGTTCCTGCAAGCAGGCAAGAGGTAAATATCTCCCTGCTACTGCCTCCTGGCAAGGGTGTCACAGTGCATGGAGCAGGGAAGAGGGAAGACCTCCCACAGTCTCACAAATGGCTGAAGGCCTCCCTAAAATGGGTGCAGAAGTGAGGACTCCTTAGCAGATCACATAGACCTTCAAAATCTCCAAATACCTGAGAGCACTGCAGAAGAGGCTTGAAAAGGAAATGGAGACAAATAAGGAAGCTTTAACCCCTTGATTTAAAGCCATTTCCTAATGCCATCCCACCAAAGTACTGTATAGCCCAAACCACGTCTGTCTTCAGGATTAACACGAAATACTGCAGAAGAGAAGTGCAAAGGGGTACTCAGTGGTAGTTAAAATCATTAGTAAGCTATAGGATTTCTGACTGAATCCTTCATTCAAAAGGAATTTCTCTCAAGCAGAACTGCTACAGGACTAGGATCTGCCTGACCACAGCAACAGCCTCCCTTCACTCTGCTGATGGCCCAGAATTCCAGTGTAAGGACAAGACAACACACAGAGTGATTTCCTCCCAAAGATACTTCAGTATCATGAAAGAGAAGCTGTGAAATTGGCAGCTGAGTTCTGTTTTCTGCTCGGGTCTGTCTGCTCTGCTGGTTCTTTAGGGTACAAATATGATTGGCAAAGTCTATGGAGAATCAGCTGACAACAAGACATTAGTCAGGGGAATGCACAGATGTTCCAAACACCTACACTTCATTCCAAAATTAACTTTTCTATTGGCAAACATTTGATGGTCTCAGGTCTGCCTTAGAACAACAGTCTGCTCATGAATGCACATTGGGAAAATGTTACCTATTAGTTCAGGTAATTTGATCTTAGAAGATACATGAATAATATTAACTTGAACCAATAGGTAGAGGAGAAAAGAAAGAGCTATTTAACCATATACTCTGCACCACTAATTACTTCTCCCTTGCCTGCTACCACAGATTACAGTCATTTATTGCACGTGGTCATGTGTCCTGGATGGCTCAGATACATAATTATGGTGATAAAGCCATCTCTGATGAAGTTCTGAAGGCAGCTTTCCTGACAGATTTAGTATTCTGATGGTCCCAAGGTTTAGGCTCTCCTATACTGATCTTCTGTAGGCACTGCACTGTCTTCCGGGACATTTGGTCAGACTCTCATCTGATATAAGCGAACCTGGCAGCACTGCAGGGAAGAGAATGATTTCCTTCTCCACCAGCTGAGTGTCTGGCACATACTTTCTTCTAATTAGTATTCATCTTTAGGGCTATTGAATTTGTGGGAGGGAGTTAGGTGCCCATGGAAGTCCTAATTGTTTAGGAGCTTGGATAATTTTCCTTGAAGCCTGCGACCCTCGCTGAGAGACCTTAATTATTAAAAAATTAGACTATTATATCAATTGTCCTCAGTAAACTGGTGCTGTGTGAACTAACATGGATCTAAACAGGTATTTATGGTGCCCTCCATGCTCTCATACAGTTTAACAGCTAAGCAAAAAATACCATAAATGAAACATTTTGATGACATCTTCAAATGGACATGTATTTAAGGTGCGCAAGTTCAAGTAGCAGAGTTGCTATCTATTTTTTGCTCCTACTGATTCCAAGCAGAGTCATGGACTGTCAGCACTTCCTAACAAACATGGTTATGCAAGCATCTCCCTAGACTGCAACAACTGGGAAACATTGATGGTAACTATAGAACCTCCAGACCTCTGCTCATTCAGCAGCTTAAGGGAAAAATTAAACTTGTCATACATTTTGTCTTGAAGTTAAACAGACCTTGTTCAAAAGCACAGTTTGGTTGCAAAGTTAATGAAAATGTATTGGCCCCTGGCCTTGAAATTGCCATTACATGCACCAAATACAGCACATCAAAACTCACATAAAAGGAAAAAGTGAAACAGAAGCCTCCAAGAAAACAGAGATATAGAC
>WBNM01017403.1:0-14775 GCA_013399055.1 Ramphastos sulfuratus | reverse complement strand
CACGCTGCTCTTGCTGCAGCCCAGGACTCAGTTGGCTGTCTAAGGCTTATAAATACACTACATTAAAATATGTTCCAAGATTTTGCAACATGTCTTTTAAAATGTTTCATTACAGTGTGGTTGCAAAATGCTATTCACAGTGAGGAGAGTGCAGTACTTTCTTCAAAGTATGAAGGACTTGTTTGCTAAACACCTCATGCTCTGTTGCATAGGTCTTAAAAATGACCAACATCCCACAACAAATGCTAGTTGAAAAGGAAATGATTCCAAGTAAGGATTTCCTCTGGGCCTGTTTGTGTCTTTTTGGTTTCTGTTGTTTTGTTGTGAGGAGGTGGTGGTGGTGGTGGTGGAAAGATGTTTCTCATGGATTCACAGAGTTCCTAAGCCACCAAATAATGAAACTCGTGACGAACCAGCTCTGGAAGCTATTCCATTGCTGTAGTCATTTGAATGGGACAAAATGAAGTTTTGCACTGTAACCAAGTGCTGGCATAGCTGTTTCTTCAGGGTTTATGTGCTTCATGCACAATGGGATATAAGAAATTTGGAGGCAATGTGTCCACTTCCCTTGCATGCACACTGTAGTCTGAAGGGTCAGAAGACTGTGTTGATCAAATAGCAGAGAACACTCTTAGGGAATCAATTGCTCCATTAAATGCATTGGTGATAAGCCTGGGAACACCTGGCAGAACTTTCCTATGTTACAAAGCAATATTATTCCTATTTTCAAAAATCTGAGCAGCACAAACTTGATTTAGGGAATCAGTCACCAGCAAGTGTGCAGATGACACCAAGCTGGGGGCAGATGTTGGTGGGTTGGAGGGCAGAAGGGCTCTGCAGCAGGACCTCGAGCGCCTGGACAGATGGGCAGAGTCCAAGGGGATGGCTTTGAACAAATCCAAGTGCTGGGGGCTGCACTTTGGCCACAACAACCCCATGCAGAGCTACAGGCTGGGGTGGGAGTGGCTGGAGAGCAGCCAAACAGAAAGGGATCTGGGGGTGCTGATTGACACCCACCTAAACATGAGCCAGCAGTGTGCTCAGGTGGCCAAGAAGGCCAATGGCATCCTGGCCTGCATCAGGAATAGTGTGGCCAGCAGGAGCAGGGAGGTCATTCTCCCCCTGTACTCTGCACTGCTTAGGCCACACCTTGAGTCCTGTGTCCAGTTCTGGGCCCCTCAATTTAAGAAGGANGAGAAATATTTCAGCCTTTCCTACTGTACACCTGGTGGCACTGCATCTCTCATCACTATTACATTAAAGCAACTTTTAGATGCTTTCAAAATGAAGACAAAAGTGATCTGTTACCCATACCATGAGCTTTGGATTGAACAACATCTGTTCTAAATAGACAGCATGTTCAGAAGCACAGTTGCTTCTATATTTGCTTACAAGTGACAACTGTCCAGAGCTTTGTTTCTCCTTCCTTTGCAGTGCAAGAGTGAGTACTGCCTTCAGTTTTGGGCTTCTCACTTTAAGAGGGACAGGGATCTTCTCCAGAGAGTCCAAGGGAGGGCTATGAGGATGATGAGGGGACTGGAGCACTGCTTGATGAGGAGAGGCTGAGGGACCTGGGGCTGTTCAGTCTGGAGAAGAGAAGACTGAGAGGGGGTTTAATCAATATTTGTAAATATCAGAGGGCTGGGAGTCAGGAGTTGGGGGGACAGGCTCTGCTCACTTGTGCTGCCTGGGATAGGACAAGGAGCAATGGATGGAAGCTGCAGCACAGGAAGTTCCAGCTCAACACAAGGGGAACTTCTGTACTGTAAGGGTCCCAGAGCACTGGCACAGGCTGCCCAGAGAGGTTGTGGAAAATCCTTTTCTGGAGCCTTTCGAGGCCTGTCTGGATGTGTTCCTGTGTGCCCTGAGCTAGATTATGGTCCTGCTGTGGCAGGGGGCTTGGACTGGATGGTCTCTTTGGGTCCCTTCCAACCTCTGACAACCTGTGAGCCTGTGAAATTTCATCCTGTGCTAGCTGGATTTTCCCACAGTTGTTACCAGCTTGCATCACATCTGTGTGCTGTTGCTGCAGCTGTGGGTGTCCTGTGACTGGCTTCCTTAGACCTCAGTGCAACTTGTTGGTTCAGATTTCTGCCTGCATCTTAAGAAACATCAACAAAAAGCAGTTGGGAGTTGTTTTTTTGTTTGTTTTTTTGGTTTTTTTTTTTTTTAAATTGTCTACTTGTGGAAAAGTCTGATGGATGAATGATGACTGTCTCATAAAGCAGCCCTTCCTCAAGTGAGCTGGTGCTAGAGATGTTGGGTTTTGTTTGTTAGTTTATTGTTTGTGATTTTGTTTGTGTGTTTCTTTCTCTCTTTAATGAATGGTCTATAGCATGAGCTAATCACTTCATTTGATTGAGGTCTTTTCATAGCAACACCAGAAAGATATAGCCCTAAAGCAACTATTTTACATTTTGCTGCTGCATCTCTTCCCTCTACATCCTTGCTCTCCCAAAAGAGATCACATTATGGTTTTTGGTTTTGTTTTTGTTTTTTCTTTTTTCTCCTTGCTGATGAGAAGCTCAAAACTATGATAATGTTCTGGCTTCATGAGCTGAAAAAAGTGGCCAAAAGACATGCAAATGAGAGAAGAGGCAAGCTTTTCAGTATTGCACAAACTGTGCAAAATGACTCCTCTGTAACTTGGGTAGTTGAGCTGAAGGAAGGAAGCAGTGATTCAGAGCTAAAAGTGGCAGAGGCACATTCTTGTAGGTGCTGCTACTTCCATTTCTTTCCCACCCTTGTCAGTGGGAATTTGCAGCAGAGGGATGGAGCTCAACTTTATGCTTCACAGGTGATATGCCTAAGCAACATCAAGATGAAGTGATACCAAGGAGTCTCATTTAATGTCACATATTTCTCTCACATCCTAGATTTCATAAACATTGGATTTATTGCCTGCTTGGGTTTTGTTTGAAATGATAAGGCTGGCAATGGTTATGCAATGTCAAATTCTGCCTGGGTTGTGTCATTGTTTAAGGACACAATAAACCTGTAATTATTGCAAGAGAGAGTTTTGTTATTAGAGAGGGATGGTGAAAAACTAGTAAATTCTGGTATGAAATTAAAGAAACAACAAGACAAGACAATGCTATAAAACCTACCAAGGCTGTTATGTTATGAGACATATTTTTTCCCCTTGAAAGCTGATAGGGGATGCTTGTGTCCTTCAGTTATACAAACCACTGGAACTGTGGAATTCTGGCACTGGCACTGAAATGTTCAATATGAGATGATGATTATTACAGGAAACTTAAATTGTAGTATGTAACTGATGAGAACATGAATGAATTTTTTTTTTTTTGGTGCTGTCATAAACAAGATGTAGATCAGTGTCTTTGATCTGATCTCTAAAAATTCCCTCCTCCAACTTCATGTGTGTGTTATACTATTCCAATTCTTTTCTACAAAGAAATCCTCTCTCTCCTCCTCCTGTGCATACATAATATTTGAAAAGTGGCAATGATGTTCAACTGTTCCTGTCTGCAGTGCCAATCCTTTGAACTTCACAATTGGCATTTGCTCCTCTTTTATTTTTTTTTCTCTATGCAAAGGGGAAACTTAAAGCACGCCAGCTGCCTTGCAAGTTGTGATGCCACACAATTTTCTCACCAATTTCCATCTGAGAACTATCAAACTCTCAGTAGTTTTCTACTTTCATAAGCCACCATATTAAGTTTGGAGTGATGCTGCTTGAATTAGCCTTGAAATTCAATCCAATAAGCCCTGATGGAGAAACGTGTTTGTGTAGCAGTAATGTAACAACAATAAACCCTGCCAACTCCTTTGCCAATTTCAACTTAAAGACCTATTGACCAGCTTCAGNCCAACACTTCCATGTCCTTCCTGTGCTGGGGGCTCCAGAACTGCACACAGGACTGCAGGTGGGGTCTGACAAGAGCAGAGTAAAGGGGGATATGTTTGAGTTAGGTGCCACAAAAGTCTGCACATCTGTGGAGATGCTACAAAGTGAAGTAGAATAGGAAAGAAATCAGAACTACTTCAGTGACCCAAGTGCATGACTGTAAGGTGGTGGTGGTTCTCCCAGGCACAGAACAAGAGGACACAGTCTCAAGCTGTGCCAGGGCAGGTTCAGGCTGGATGTTAGGAAGAAGTTCTTCAGAGCAGGAGTGATTGACATTGGAATGGGCTGCCCAGGGAGGTGGTGGAGTCACCACCCCTGGAGGTGTTTAAGGCTGGATGAAGCACTTAGTGCCATGCTTCAGTTACTCAGAAGGGTTAGGTGATAGGTTGGACTCGATGATCTTAGAGGTCTTTTCCAACCTGGTTAATTCTGTGATTCTGATTCAGTGAAACTAATGTTAAATGCATGAAATGAGGTCACAGATGTGATATTCTGGAAGCTATTTGGTGTGGCAGAAGGGGAGTCTTGTGGTTTAGAGACCTTCCAGTTTGCCTTTGGCGCTGCAGCAATAATTAAAACAAGCAAACAAACCTACCCCACCCCAAGTTTGGGTGCCTGTAATTGAATGTACTTTCTGCAGAACCCTGTAAACTCTTGAGATGGAGGATGTGTATAATGGGAATTGCAGGAGGTCCCCTGGTGTCCCTTTCAACAAAAAAAAACCCAACAAGATTTATTCAGTATAAATGTTGGGATACTTGAAATTCATTATCCATCTGTACAGGTGATGGCACAAATCTCTATCTTTGGGTGCAGCCAAACCTTTCAAAGGTCTCCTCTATCAGCATGAAAGGTTAGTGTGTCCTTCTGCAGGTTTCTACATCTATCTTTTATGATGTCAACTGCCACTGAACTGCAGAGAGATGAAAAAGAAGAAATTTCATTAGAGGAAGGGTTGGGGTAAGATGGCTTGGGGAGGAAGGTGAGAAAAGTTTCCATTCATATGCAATGGAACCTTAGTATCAAAGGGTCACTTCAACTTTGAAAAGGGGGTTTTTAATAGCTCAGTGCACTCACAGTTCATAGACAAGAGACTTTTCAGAGGTGATCTGCTGTTCTCAAGCCAGTTTTCATGCAGGCTGAGCAAAAGCAACTCCAGAAGCTAAGCTAATGCATCTCCTTAATATACTCATCTCGGATCTTGACAATATTGGCTTTTTGGCTGCACTGCTGGGTTTGCTTCAGCAACTGAGCCAGCAGCTACTGGTTTCCTCTGTTGTCACCAGTAGACACCAGTGCAGTGATGTGGAATCACTACCAAATGCTTCAAACAGTGACATGGGCACCTCCTTTGTTCTTCCCCAGGCAGCTGCCCAGAGGCCATTAATCCGTGACAGGAAGGAGGAGGACTTGGCAGTGATTTGACTTGTACATTGACAGAAGGCACATGAACAACTGTTTTGGTTTGGTTTTTTTTTTTTTTCCAGAGCCTTCCTGAGTAACTCTGAACCTCATTCCATGAAAATGTGGCTGGTTGCAATCTTGAATCTAGGGAGAGAGAGGAAGCTGCATATTGATGCTTGTAAGTGTCCCCTTTTTTTTATTTCTTTTATACCGCCTTTGCCTTCCTTATCAAAAATAAATGTCATTTACAATTCAAATGATCACATTAGTGAAATCTTATTAAATTTAATTCGATTTCAATTAAAAATAACATTTCTAAAAAAGTTGAATTTACATAGGGCAAAAAAAAAAAAAAAAGCATGATGAAAAACTCCAACTGCAGAAATCCTCAGGGAGAAGCACCATCATAACCCTCTTTTTCCTTCTCTTCTGCCTCTCCTTTCCCAAATGGCTGTATCATTCTTTAAGAACTCCTGCACTTGAGAGAGTAATAGACTCTTCTGTGTGCCAATAACTGCAGAAAGATGCAAAGACAAATGAAGGAACTGATGTGTAGAGGTTCAATGAGTTCTTCAGAAAGCAAATGAAGCCAGCATTAGTCACTGTGTCTCATTGCTTGTGTGCAAGGAAGTGGGTGTATCATGTTCCCATTCCTAAAGAAATTGATAGTTAGAGATATTTAACAGGAACTGCTGTAAGTGCAATATTTATATTTTAGAGTTTGGGGTTTTTTTTTTGTTTTTGGTTGTTTGGGGTTTTTTTTTTTTTGTTATTTGGTTTTTTTTTGTTTGGGGTTTTTTTGGTTGGTTTTTGTTTGTTTGTTTTTTTTCCTGGTGCAAATCTGCACATCACAGACTTCTACAAATGTAAGAAGAAGATAATCCCTCATCAGAATTAGTCATACTGATTGTGAAGAGATCTGAATTTTTACAGTGCTCCTGCCCCTGTTGTGAGTTTCTCATGGCTAAGCTGATAGCTTCAGCTTTCAAAGATGTCAGGCCAGCATTTTTCATGCCAATGACTAACAGCAGTTGTTCTCTGGTGGCAATTATTTTTATCTTTCATAGCATAGAAAAGGCTTGATGCTCCTTTAACTAATCTTCTTGAGGCAAAAACTTCTTTTGCTTTTGTCTAAAGTTTTGAGCGTTTTAGAGGAAAATCCTTTAGCTGTCTGATAGAGTGGGGAAAAAAAATGCTTTGTCAGCATTCTGAGATAGGTGTTGGTTGCCAGTTATGATGATTGCATTAATATAATTTATAAATACATCAAGGTTCCACCTTTCAAATCCTGCTTGGTAAAAAGTCTTACCACTGTAAGGAAGGTCTGGCACATTTCTGATGTAACTAAACCTATCATCCATTCTCCCTGGATAGGGCATTGGCTTAGGATAGTGATTTGGACTCAGTTTTGCCACAGGTACATGATGTTGTGCATCAAAGTTCCTAACTGTGGCAGGCTGCTTAAAGTCTGTGTTGGTTTTGTTCATTCTAAGCTCTGGTGAGCTGAATGCTTCTCTCTCCCAAATAAAATTACTTCAAGCAACATGTAAAGAAATCATTTAACCATTAATTGAAATGTTAAAACCAGCTATTTAGTTCAATAATATTAGTAATATTATTAGTAATAATATTCAGTAATATAGAATCATAGAATGGTAAGGTTGGAAGGGACCTCAAGGATCATCTAGTTCCAACCCCCTGCCATAGGCAAGGACACCTCCCACTAGTATTTAGTAATATTCAGTAATATTTAGTTCAAAAATACTCTTCTCTTTCAATATATTTTCAGTGTCTTCCCCTGTATCACAAATGTTGTGAGTTTGACTTTAAAGCAACCCAAAGACAAAAAACATTGCTCAGAATAACAAGGGTGAGGTTTGGGGAATGTAGGACTTGTGATTCAAGAGGAACAGTGTGATTTGAGGTCAGGAGGTCATTCCAAATGCATTGAAAATTCAAGAAGGGGTGAGAAAGAGTTAGGTTTGGAAATGAGAGCATTATTTGCTTCAGTAATGTAACTAAAGAAGAGTTTTTAATGTGGCTTATGTAGAAGCCTGAACATAGTAGGGTTGCAATTTAGCTTTCACTTTCCTGTTGAAGTATGGTGTAGAGCTAAGATGTGTGGAAGCTCCTTGCTGGCTCAAACTGATCAGTCTGAAAGCATTGACAAGAGTCAGATCTAAAGTTTTCTTCTCCATGTTTTCTCATTTAAAGCCAAGGGTTAGAATGGGAGTGGAGTATCAGAAATATTTAGGATAATATTAATAAAAAATTTAAATAAAACAAGACCTTTTAGATGCTCATTTCAAAAAATCAATACTTTACAGGAATATGAAAGCTCAGATCTTGTCATAGCTCTTTATCTCCCCCTAAAATATGAATGACTGACCCCTTGTTCCTTGCTTTTACTATGGCAATAGAAAAGGAAAATCTACAGCAGGTCACACAATGTGATTTACTGATCTGGAGTGTGAGAGGACCACAGGGAACTGAAGCAGAAGAGCTCATAACACAAGTGTAAGATTTGAGTTACAGTCTACTCTTAACAGCATCTGTGGCAACCCATTAGGATCCCTGGGTATGTCCAGGTACGTTAGAATTACAGTTTCATTTCATACTGTGCACCACCATCTCCTGGTGGATGCTGCCTCTCTCTTTCAAGTCTCCCCTTCCTTTAAAGTCTCCCCCCTCCTTTAGCCTTCCAGGATCTGAAGGGGGCCTACAGGAAGGCTGGGGAGGGACTATTTAAAAGGTCTTGCAATGACAGGACAAGGGGCAATGGGTTTAACCTGCACCTGGGTAGGCACAATCCCAAGCACAACTCCAGGCTGGGTGGGGAATGGCTGAGAGCAGCCCTGAGGAACAGGCCCTGGGGGTCTGGGGTGATGAAAAGCTCAAGATGAGGCTGCAGTGTTCATGCAGCCCAGACAGTAACAGAGTGCTGGGCTGCAGCAAGAGCAGTGTGGGCAGCAGGGCAAGGGAGGGGATTCTGCCCCTTTGCTCTGCTCTCCTCAGACCCCACCTGCAGTCCTGTGTGCAGTTCTGGAGCCCCCAGCACAGGAAGGACATGGAAGTGTTGGAGCCAGTCCAGAGGAGGCCACCAAGATGCTGAGAGGGCTGCAGCAGCTCTGCTGTGAGGACAGGCTGAGAGAGTTGGGGCTCTGCAGCCTGGAGAAGAGAAGGCTTCCAGGAGACCTTGGAGTGGCCTTCCAGGATCTGAAGGGGGCTCCAGGAAGGCTGGGGAGGGACTATTGACAAGGTCTTGCAATGCCAGGACAAGGGGCAATGGGTTTGAAGTGGCAGAGGGGAGATTGAAAGTGGATGTTAGGAGGAAGTTGTTTGCAGTGAGGGTGGTGAGACACTGGCACAGGTTGCCCAGGGAGGTTGTGGCTGCTCCCTCCCTGGAGGTGTTCAAGGCCAGGTTGGATGAGGCCTTGAGTGACCTGTGCTAGTGGGAGGTGTCCCTGCCTATGGCAGGGGGTTGGAACTAGATGCTCCTTGAGGTCCCTTCCAACCTTACCATTCTATGATTCTTCCAGTTCAGCTGTTGCCCACTGTCCTGTCACTATATGCCTGTGTAAAAAGTCTCTCTCCAGCTTTTCTGTAGGACCCCTTCTAATAATGGAAGGCTGCTGTAAGGTCTCTCCAGAACCTTCCCTTCTGCAGGCTTGTAAGACCCAACTGTCCTAGCCTGGTCTTGTAGGAGAGGGGCTTCAGCTCTGACCACTGACTGTTGCTGTAGGCAAAACTTCATGACTCTAAATTAATGAAACACAGGGAGCAGAAGGCATAGTCTTACATAATTAGGAATGAAAGAATGAAGTTTTCTGTTCAAACTGCAAGCATATGACTTCAGATCTTGGAAAGCATGAAAACAGTGGAAGGTAGAGTTACACATACAGGTTTTTAGGGGACTTTTGGAGAAAATTTCACAGCTCAGATGTGAGACTCTTCAAACCTGAAGAGCTGCCATCCTTTCACAGAAAAAGTTCAAAGTATGCATAGAAAAAGACAAGAAGTGTTCCTTGTTGGGCAGAGCAAGAGCAGAGAAATAAAACCTTCTCTAATACCACTGTAAGTTACCCTTACATTATGCTTCAAGGAATGACAGCAGTTGAATGGAAGGAGAAAATTGAAGGAGATAGAGATGGCAGCCCATAAGAATTGTGCACAGGGTGAAAATTGAGTGATAGAGCTGAGCAGGGAAGTAGTTTCTTCTCCTAACCTAATGCATTAAAAGAGGGGAAAAAAAAAAAAAAACCAACCTGAACTGTGGCTGTGGGTCATGAAGCTTTTCAGGCAGCATGGCCAGAACCACCTGCATTATCCTGTTCTCCATCTAGATTTTAAATACCCTGCTTAAAGCAAAATATTTTAAACTGCTGCACCAAGGTAAAAGCAAAGGGTGGATTTTCTTGCTGTTATCTTGGCAGCTCTGCTTGTTGCAGCTCTGCCTGTGTTTTCATGTTAGATGTCTATTTTGAGACTGCAAAGCAACGTGGAATGAAGAGATAGCTTTTTGCCTTTCACCAAAAATAACAAAAAAAAAAAAATTAAACTAAGAACTTGAGACAAAAAAAAAAAAAATTAAAATTAAAATTGCAGGCCACTCTAAAATTGGAAGAATAAAGAGGAAATATCAGGGCATCTTTCATTAGTTTGTCAGAATGACAAATAACTCTGCTTGTTTTTTTTTTTAAAGAGAAATTAAGAAATAAAACTTACATTGCTCTTTCAAGTGTATCTTATTTACTTCTGCTCTTCCTTGCAGGTCAAAATTAAAATTACATTGAATGAGATATTTTGTCATTGAGCTAATGGCCTAAATTCCCTTACTAAGAAATGTTAGCAGTTTAATGAAAATAAATGGTGTTTGTTCTCCCATCTCTGAATGATTGGAGGGACTAGAGGTTGTCATTTCAGTACAATGCCTACATAAACTGGAAGTGTAGGGGGGGGAAAAAAAAAAAGAGAGAAAAAAGCAACTAAAGCAACTTACAGTTCACCTTAGAGAAAATATTTGTCAAAGCAGCATCAAAGTCTGCAGTGTCATGAACTGACACTGAGCAAGATTCCTCCTGAGAGAGGTATTATATTTAAGATGTCTTTCCTCCTTCATGCCCTCTTTGAAATACTTTACTTTCATGAGAGCTACAGATCCATATTTCGTTCCAGGGACACACAACCTGATGCCCATCAAAAGTTTTCATTTTATAGATTAAAAGTTACAAGTTTTGAAACAGGACACCTGAGTTTTGTTGGTTTTTTTTTTGTTTGTTTGTTTGTTTTTTTTAATTAGTATTAGGTTGATTGTGGGGTTTGTTGTTGTTGTTTTGGGGGATTTTTGGAGTTTGTGGGTTTTCTTGAGGGGGAGAGGTTAGGGATTTTTGGGTGTGTTTAATTAATTAATTTTACTATCTGTGAAGCTTCAGTTTCTCTTTAGTTCTTTGACTTTGCAGCCTGTATTTTAGTCACAGGCAGTCTGGAGCGAGGACTTAGTTATGTGTCCTGCTTGCTCCTTGCTGCAAGTACATTGGTCTCCACTGCAGTGCTTTGCTCTCTGAGAACACATGTGCAGGACTGATGTAATTCCAGAAGTCTCTGGAGCAGTGCTAAGAATGGCTTACCCCTTCTCATGGCTTTCAAAGAGACGTTGTGTGTGTGTGTCTGTGTGTGTATTTTTATATATGTATGTGCATGCAGTGTGAAGATGACTAAAAATGTATTTGCATTTTTTTTTCCCCCCTCAGTACATTTATATCCTGGAGAGAAGGGAGTATAAATAACTGAAAGTGCCCAGGCTTTTGCCAGCCTCTTCCTCATTAGCCTCTCAGCCTGCAAGAGATGGACTGCAGTCAAGGCTCTGTATGTGTTGTGACACTGCGTTAACTTTCGTTGTTCATAGATCAGAGAATGCTTTGGGTTGGAAAGGACTTTTAAAGGTCATCTAATCCATCCCCACTCTGCAGTGAGCAGGGGACAGCTTCAACTAGATCAGGTTGCTCAGAGCCTCTTCCAATCTGACTGAGGCCAAATGTCTCCAGGGATAAGTCGTCTACAACCTCTGTGGGCAACCTGGGCCAATGTTTCACCACCTTCATTGTGAAATGTTTCTTCCCTATGTCTAGTCTGAATCTCCCCTTTTTTTTAGTTTCAAACCATCACCCTCATCCTGTCACAACAGACCCTGCTAAGAAGTCCCTCCCTGTCTTTCCTACAGGCCCCCTTTAAGTACTGGCAGTTTGCCATGAGATCTCTCCAGAGCTTTATCTTCTTTGATCTGAACCACTCAACTCTTTCAGCCTTTCTTCACAGGAGATGTGTTCCATTCCTCTGGACATTGTTGTAGCCTCCTCTTGATTCCCTCCAGCAGATCCAATGATGCTCTTCCCTTCATTCTCAGAAATGTACACAATGGAGTCTCTCTGAATGCAGGAGGAAAGGAGGTGCTTGGTCACATCTCCCACCTCTTTGGCATCGAGCCCCTGTAGCAGTCCCCAGTGTTCACCTGGATGCTGCTTTTCTCTCTCTGACACATTTATCTTCTTTCCTGCCTTCCTAACGAACAAAATAATTTCCAATTAAAGCCTCTAACCCTGACTAATTGATTTCAGCAGGGTCATCAGACCCTGCTAAAAAAGTCCCTCCCTGTCTTTCCTACAGGCCCCCTTTAAGTACTGGCAGTTTGCCATGAGATCTCTCCAGAGCTTTATCTTCTTTGATCTGAACCACTCAACTCTTTCAGCCTTTCTTCACAGGAGATGTGTTCCATTCCTCTGGACATTGTTGTAGCCTCCTCTTGATTCCCTCCAGCAGATCCAACGATGCTCTTCCCTTCATTCTCAGAAATGTACACAATGGAGTCTCTCTGAATGCAGGAGGAAAGGAGGTGCTTGGTCACATCTCCCACCTCTTTGGCATCGAGCCCCTGTAGCAGTCCCCAATGTTCACCTGGATGCTGCTTTTCTCTCTCTGACACATTTATCTTCTTTCCTGCCTTCCTAATGAACAAAATAATTTCCAATTAGAGCCTCTGACCCTGACTAATTGATTTCCTCAGCAGGTCAAGTTTTGGGCAGTTTGGGAATACCTGCAGTTGGAACAATCTTTATTAAAGGTAGATGAATTCAGCAGTTTCAGTGAATTCCACCTTCAGTCTGAAACACTTCAGTCTGAAACACTGCATTTAGGCTCTACACAGAAGAATTGGTTTATTTTAATGCTTGTTAATTCCAAATTAAGACAAGGTCCAGGCATTGTGCTCAGAAAATATTAGGGAAAGCGAGACCCCAGGACAGCAGAAGGTTTAAAGCTGTCCATAAAACTCTGAGGTTTATAAAAATGCACTTAAAGTTTATAAATACCAGTAGACAAGTTTTTGGGTTTTTTGGGGTTTTTTTTGGTTGTTTTTTTTTTTTTTTTTGCCTGCACAAATTCTCTGAAACACCCATCAAGAGCATTCTGGCTCATTGGTTCTCTTAATACTTCAACTGTTTGTTTATTCTGGGAGAGTGCTATCTCTAATTCTTTTTTAATTGCTATGAGCTAGCAGATAGGCAAAGGTTTCTAGCCTTTCCCAGCCAGCTTTGAATAGCATTACAGCTTTTAAACATTTAAATGCCTCAACTTAGCATTAAGATTTTTGTCTCAATGCCATTTTATATGTCTTTTTTTTTTTTTTTTTTTCCAGAGTGGCCAAGTTCAGCTTTTCCTCCAGAAGGCCTCAGAGAACACGTAAAACTTGTTCCTTGAGGTGACTAAATTTGCATGACTTTGAAAGATTTTTTTTTTTTTGTTAAGCCTTTGTGCTTTAACCCAAATGCAGCTCTCAAATTCCAACCTAGCCCAATCTAACTGAAATTTGCATCAGACAGGTGTGTTGCTCTCTTTAACATTTTTTTTCTATATACATAGAAAACTCTTTCCCTCTTTCTCTTGTTTTAATTAAAAGGTAGTTTTGAATAACTCATTTTTACTCCATTCTAAGGCTGCATGTTGAAAAAAAGGAATAAAATGAGGCACTGCCATTTCCAGTCAGGTTCTTTTTTTTTTTGCTGAAGCTGGTCTGTGAACTTGAACTCCTCACTTAGTTTCTTTAAGTCTACAGCATTACTTGAACAAAGTCCTTCTTTTAATACAAGGAATATCTTGGTCTGACCTATGCTAATTTCTCCCAGGAGGTCTGCAGCTGTGTAATTTACATGTAGACCTGTGTGCCTTCCTAACAGCTGCTGCCTGAAGCACACAAAAATTCATAGCCTGCAATGACTTGTTTGAGAAGTGCATTAAACCTGAAGCCAGTAATGTAGAGTGGTGTTGCTAGCTCTGGTTTTAGGGAGATTATTGTTGCAGTTTGACACACCACCCTGCTTTTTTTTATTGCACTGTAATTTTAGAGCCAGATTTAATGAAGCAAAGCATTTGGGTACAAATAAGTTTTGTGCCTGTGGTTGCTGTAGGTATTTACCTGGGCTTTAGCCAAAGAGCCTCTGACAAAAAATTAATATAATAAGCACTGACCTAAATTTCTGAAGTTCTTTCTTTCACTGAAAGTAAGGTTTGCACCATCACTTTGTTTGATCAGATTTGTTTGGATGCTCTAGGCTGAATGGCCTGAGGTGTGGGCTACTACTGAGNTGGGCTGCCCAGGGAGGTGGTGGAGTCACCATCCCTGGAGGTGTTCAAGGCAGGTTTGGACGTGGCACTTGGTGCCATGGTCTAGTCTTGAGGTCTGTGGTAATGGGTTGGACTTGATGATCTTTGAGGTCTCTTCCAACCTTGCTGATACTGGGATACTGTAATTTTGTGGAGGTCTACAAGGAGGGGACTGAAAGGCTCTTTGCTCAGCTCTGTGCCATGCAGTAGGTTGGTGCTGCAGGACTCCCTTCTCTGGAAATAAGGTGGCAATTTCGTGGAGGTCTACAAGGAGGTGACTGTTTTGCTGCCAATATCTCTAGATCACCTAGGGCATTGTGGAGTATTTTGTGGCTGAAGCACTCAGAGGTAGATTATCAATTTCTAAATTATATCCTGACTTCTGAGAGCCCTGGGTGCCTTTGGAGACTTCATAATCAGTTATCCACCTTGAACTCCACTTGCTGCCTTTATAATGCTCTATTCCTTTCCTATTCAAAGGTTTTATAAGATAAGAATTGAGATAAAGATAAGAAGCAGAAAGATAAAAGGGCCTTAATTGGTTGCTAGTTTCTCATGGGCTGTATTTCCAACTGTATTTATAATGATGTCTCTTCAGTCTCTTAGTTCTTCCTAAAGAGAATGTTTAGTTTCTTCCTCCTATCCCCACTCTCTGTCAGGAAGCCAGGACATATCCAGAGTGGTGAAATATAATAATTTGATAAAGTGACTGTTTAGATGGGTCCAAATACTTGCTATGTTGCTACAGAATAAGCCAGTGACCGAGTACTGGCAAAGAGCTCAAGCTATGAAAGTCTCTGTGTCTCCCAGCTCTTGGACACTGCATTGTTGTGAGAGGCTGATTGCCC
>WBNM01017393.1:51408-96977 GCA_013399055.1 Ramphastos sulfuratus | reverse complement strand
TTCCCCTCTGCATCCAATAAAGATTGGAGGTTGTCCCNTCCCCTCTGCATCCAATAAAGATTGGAGGTTGTCCCTGCCCTTCTTTTGCCATTAATATATTTATAGAAACATTTTTATTCTACTTTACAGTGGTAGACAATCTACGTTCTAAATGGGCTTTTACCTCTAATTTTTTTCCTACAACACCTATCAATGTCCTTAAACTCTTCCTGGGACACCTCCCCTTTTTTCCAAAGGTGATACACTCTCTTTTTTCCCCTTAATTCCTTTAGAAGCTCCTTGCCCATCCAGTCTGGCTGTCTCCCTTGTCAGCTCACCTTCTGGCAGAATGGGACAGTCTGTTCCTGTGCCTTCAAGAGTTATTTCTTGAAGCAAGTCCAGCCTTCCTGGATCCCTTTGTTTTTAAGGGCTGTTTCCCAAGGAACTTTCCTTAAATAAGCCGAACTCTGCCCTTCAGAAGTCCAGTGTGGAGGTTTTGTTGATGCCCCTCCTGCTTTCACCGTATACTGAAAACTCTATTATTTCATGGTCACTGGACCCCAGACAGCCTCTGACCACCACATCTTCCACCAGCCCTTCTCTAAACTTCCTGTGCTGTAGTTTACATCCATTACCCCTTGTCCTATCACAGGGCACAAGTGAGAAGAGGCTGTTCCTTCTTTCTTGAAAGAAAATATGAGGACCCGGCCCTCATATTTTTATAAACATTTATTACATCTCCTCTCAGTCTTCTCTCCAGACTAAAAAGTCCCAGGTCTCAGTCTTTCCTCATTGGTATGAATTACACAAAATTAATAATCAATATTAATTTGTATATCCAGGCAAAGATTGCTAATAGCTATCAAAACTGTTTATTAACATTAAATCTTGCTGGAAAACTTATTTACAAGGTTCTAAATGCACAGTTTGGATACTTATACACCCATGGAACAGGCAAACTAGAACACTTTAAGAAAACTTTAGCAGGTCTCTTGCTGCTCAGACAGCTTCCTTACATGCCACTCAATCTAGCTGTCCTTTCTTCCACTCCTTGTACAGTTTCTTTCTGTGTGACAGTGTCTCTAGGAACCCCTTGCTCATCCAGCCAGGTCTCCTAGCATTCTTTTTTTCCTTTCTCTTCTTCCGTATACTTTGCTCTGGACACAGAGAAGGTGATCTTTGAATATGGAGCAGCTGCCCAGGGTCCACTTAGACCCTGGGCCCTCCTTCCCTCTAAAGCTTTGTCCATCTTGGAAAGATAAAATGTGGTTAAGGAAAAACGTGGTTGAAACGAAAGATAAAACGTGGTTGAGGAAACTGTATATTCTAAAACTGTGCCATTAGAATAAATGTATAAGGATCTCAGCATTCAAAATACAGATCAAAGTCCTCAGAGGAGGCATCTGGACAACCTAACAGAAAGATGAGAGACCTCTCTACTGTTGCGCTCCTGGACTATATTATAGCTTCCTTAAAATTTTCCCAGTTCTCCTATGTTCTAATTTAGAGCTTCCCAGAGACCCAAAGCCCAACAGAACAAAATTAAATATAGGATGCCTCCCCTCGTTCCTCTTTGAAAAGATAATAATTGGGTAGAAAGAGTGGAAAGGAGTAAAACACCCACAGAAAACATTCTAGCACCAATTTTTGAAAGTTAAAAAAGACATTTAATAATAAATAGAGAGTATTTAAGGTAAGGGAGTTTACAGAGGTATAAGGGAAGGGAAACAGGTACAAAAATAGATACAAAATCAGATGGATGACAATGGATGGAGGTAAATTCAGGAAGTAGCTGGACAACCACATGTTTGGCTGGCCATGTGGTTAAGATGGAGCAGCTGGAGCAGCAAGGGTGTTGCTCTTCAGGCAAAGCAGAGAGAGAGCAAACAGGAAGATCGCCTGCTTTTATAGTGTTGCAGAGAGGAAGTGGGAGTGGGCTAACCTTTGCACCTGGGGGGGGAGCTCAGGTTCCAGATCACCTCCCAGCCCCCTAGACACTCAATCTGTAACATCCTAGAAGGGCAAAGAAATAAATATATCATTTTGTTTCAAAAACTAAGATAATTTTAAAGAATAGTATCTAAATATATATATTTTATTTGTAAGTGTTCATGTGTGTGTATAGGTATTATTCATCTTGTTACGCACCTCTCCTAGAGGACACTCACAGCCACAAATGTGTTGAAAAATCATTATTCCATTCAAAAAAGTATTTTCTTATATGTAAAAGCTAACAGGATCTGAGCATAAACCTATGCTATTTTTCTCCAGTGAGAGGTAGCAGCCTGCAGGACTGGATGACAACTGATGCTAGCTTGCCCTGTTTTTATCAGAAGACTTTGAACCATGTGAGGTTAGGTTTACATCTCCTGATCCACAGGCTGCAGTGTTTTAGTCGTGTCACATCACTTAATTACTGCCATTTGAGGATACTGACAATATGACAAAATGAGCTTTATGGACAGAAAATTCTAACCCTTCCATTTTTTCTATGAGATTTACTCTATGACAATCAAATTCTATCGTTCTAGCTCCTTAGGAGTCAATGACTGAAATTTTGAAAAAAAAATGTTTTTCTGTTGCACTCTTCATGTCCTTTTATATTTCCCCTGACATGGAGGACTTGAACTTTTGTTTTGTTCATCGTAAATGAATAAAATGTGATGCTAAAATATACTTATGTTTGTAACCTCTCTGACCAGAGGTATTAAAAAAATGTTGGGATTATCCTTGTTGACTATTTACTGAATGTCAAGATCAGGTGGAGCAGACACATCAAGGAAACGACGCTCACATAAAAAAAACACCATATGAATATGATTGAGATATAGGACAAAATACCCACTCTAGACATCCAAGATACATGGAAGGGTAATAAAATTCTTACCTGATAAATTTAGAAGAGAGTAAGGGTTGGTTTTGACTAAGCATACAAGAAGACAGATTCATCATCTAACATGTATTGCTGGTAACAAAGCAATTAAACATGATCACAAGAGTCTACTCTCTTTTTTTTCTTCTTCTGAAACTAGAAATATTTTCTATCACTGGTGTCTAGAAAATCCAAAACACCTCTCTGCAGTCAGTATTCAGGAAACACAAAACATATATCTGCTGAGAACTGGGAACAGAGCAGTTTCTCATTCTCTAATCAGGCACTCGATGCTCAGAGGACTATCAACACAGCCAATGCTTTCTTGCTGATGCACTTTTTTACTGTAGTGACCTACATAATCTGATAAAAAATATACTTTAGCCACATCACATTTTTTTCAAAATCAAATGTTCAATATGCTTTGTTTAAATTACTGCATATACCAGGAAAAAAAAACCAAACCAAAACAAAACAAAACCAAAAAAACAACTGACCCAGGGAATACTCAAATACTTGTGAGCATGCATCCTGCCTTTCTATTTTTTTTTCAATTATTTCTCCATATTTTTATTCCTATTACACAAAGTGTATTTTTGTATCTTTACCCTCATTTCAGTGTCGCAGTTGAGGCAATTCTAGAAGTTCATATGATGCTAAAATCTGTAGAAAAAAAAAAAAATCATAGGCCCATAAATTGTACTTTCATACTCATATGCTTTCAAAGAAAATATTTATAGGGGAAAAAATCAGATGAGAGCATTGGCCACATCTCTTACTTTCTGAAATCACCAGTCCCTGCCTGCCTTTCTTCCTCAAGAAGCAATGACAAATATATTAAGACTTTATTTCTTCCTGAATTGGATACTAGAGTCCACACAGTCCCCTTTCTGTGCCTGTGTTCCAATAAAATGACACTAGTACCTCCTAAAAACAGATTGGAGTATCAGAAATGTTTACTATGGACTTATTGCCACTGTCCTGGGTTTACGGATGAGCAGTGATGTAGAAAGTAATATGATCATAGGAAAATTAGGCTATGGGTTGTAACAGAACTCTGCATGTACAAAACAAAAAAAAAAAAAAACAAACAAAAAAAACAAACAAACAAACAATAAAAAAAAAAAAGGAAGAAAAATACTCTGTTTCCATAGACTCAGTATCTCCAGAGAGGCTATCCTCTACACTCTAGCAGGGATGTTAAAAAGCCATATAAGGGCTGAGATCTTAAGAAATAAGCTCTCCCAGCTCCATTTCATTTTAAAAATGGCAGTGGGAGGGCTCCAAATCTGCATGAAGGCAAGGCTGGCTCAGTGGAGTTCACTTGCTAGAGTATCAACTCAAATATAGGGAAGTGTTCATGTGGGAGGATACACTTGCTAGAGTATCAACTCAAATGAAAGGGAAGTGTTCATGTGGGATGATACAAGGTGAAGCAGCAAATTCTTGAACAACTTTTCAACCAAAACCTGACTGCAACAGATTTTGCATTTCTTAACATACTGTGCATGAACACAAATCTGATGAGTTACCAAGCATAGCATCTACAAGCCTGAGATCACGGTTTTAGGTAAGAATGTCTAGTTTTACAGATGTACTTTCTAGCAATCTACCCTCTTTAAGCCAGAGGAATATTGTTCTCATTGAATTTTTGGCAGATATCTTTTCAGTTCCTAAAATGAGTCACCTTGCGACATCTCATAAACAGAAGGCTGAGCTTTTTTATGGACTCTACAGAAAGATAAGACTACAGAAAGGCACTTTTCTATAAGACTTCCCATAGTGATTTTTCCTTCCCACTTCTCTCCTGGAAAAAGAACAGCTTCACTCTTAAGAGTTTTCTGTAGGCCTGTGGATAAAACTGCATGTCTGCTATGTTGCAGAACAACAGCAATAGCTGTGTATAATCATAAGTATTCCCTTGTGAACACAGAGGGGAAAAAAATGCCAATAAAGAAAGAGGCAGGCTAGGAGAGAGGTGTACATTAGATTGCTTTGAAAACCAAGACAGAGTAAATATACAGGATAAAACGAGCTATCAGATAATAATATTAAAGCAACAGGGGGAAAAAAAGGAAATTTCTAGTACAGGGATTTCAGAGACATTTGTTCTGAGACTAGTGATATTCAATTTTTATTAAGTCCTGGATTTATTGCTTGTAAAATTAACAGAAGAGAAAAATGATGTTACACAAGCATATGATAATGTAAGCAGTCACTTACATTAGCATGCTAGGCAGAGGGGCCATCTAAATGACACAGAGTAACTTAACGCAGTGTGGCACAAGCCTACTCTTTCAGAAGCAAGGTGCCTATTCCACTCATTGAGCAAGGGCTTCCAGATGAATCATCAGTGGGAACTGGAGATTATGAAACATACTTTATGGCAAATGAGTAAATTTCCTTTACATAAAAAGGTTAAGAAATTACATGATGACAGTCTAGAACTACCTGCATTATTTCTTGCAATGGGGTCTTTATCTAGTAGCTAAAGAGGACCTGAAGCTACATAAATACAAACTGAAAATAATCTCTGGTATTTAAGAGTAAATTAAACTACTGAAACAAATGCGGTTGTTTCTCTCCAAACTTTTAAAATCAAAATAGATACTTTGATTTGTATCTTAAATCAAGACATAACTTAATTCATAGTGTAAAGAAATAGTAGAATAATTTAAATAATGTTAGATTAAGAGATTGGATATTTTTTAAATGAGTGTTAACACTGAAACAGAAGCTATGGACTATACACAAAAATTACTTGGAAGTGCCACTTTTTAATTTGGATGATACAAAGGCCTACATTAATATCAGTCCTAGTACTACTTAGTTCAGACTGGACTTCACTTTTTATTTTAGTTCAGAGTTCAAAAAAAGAGGCTGTCTTCTATAGTAAAGATAGCTGTTTCAAATACTAGAGGCTATGTGTTGATCGAGACTTGCGTTCTTGTGTAATTTCATGCTACTGATCGTTTCCATGGATGTGTAGTACTTTGCAGTTCCAGATTTTCTTTCTCTGTCAATTGTTACACAATATCAATAAGCAAGTAACTGAGAAGAAATTCAAATAGTTTTGCTCAGTGCATTTGTATCCAAATATGACACTTTCTTTGAAGACCCTGCAGGCCCTCATGACTGTTAAGTCTGTAGAGCAGTTATGCTCCCTTGGTGCCTTCAAGTGCTTCTTCCTCAGCTTGGATTGGAAGCACATCAGAGGTCAGCCAGTCAGTCAGAGTCTGACAGCTGAGCTTCCAGAGTGCAGTCCTTGTTGATTCATTCTGTCAGCTTGTCTCCTAAACCTTCTTCAACATAGGTATTATACTCTGGAAACCAAAATTATTAGATTGAACCAGGATATTTGGCAAGTATGCCGCAAACGGACATATATTAGTAGTAGAGCAGAAGAAAAGACTACAAAAAGATGAGACAAAACAACTCTTTGGAGTTGTACTACTGGTTTCTAAAGACTTGCTAACTGTAAAAGAATGTTTTCATTTTCTGAGTGGTAGGGTGAATTTGCAGTGCTCAGCCAGTGAATAGATCTGACTGCTTATTTAGAAGTATTAGAGGCGTTGTATTGGAACAACTGATAAAACCACGCTATCCCATGCTCCCACTTTTCCCGCTATTTGCCAATTCGTAATTACAGTATGTAAATACACAGCAGAATGGGTCTTTGGTTAATCAAATTGATTTAATTGCTGAATCCCCACAGATGAATGTGAACAGAGTCTTCGCTTTTCTCATTTTTTGTTGGCAAAACATAGCCACACAAATGATAAAAATTCCACCAGAAATGGGAATAGGATTTGAATAACTCTTACTGGAACACTGCTAGAACACCTGTAGTCAGATTCAAAGGACTTTAACAAGGTAATTCCTCATAATTTCAGAGCTGTAAATTATGACATACCCTAGAGATGCTGAATTAATTAGGCCTTTGTAGATTATCAACGTGTATATGTCTATTTTTTATGGAAATCTGGCATTCTTTTTCATGTTCTGAATTATGCTATTAAAAATGCAGATATAGTAACACAAAAAAATCTTGGAAGGGGTTCATCAGATATGCTCATTAGTTCATAGTCTGAATATAAAGCTTTTGTAATAGTTATGAGTGTTACTCTTAATATCACATTTAGCACTAGTCATTGGAACCACAACATTATTCTGATTGCTTTTGGCAGGTAACTGAATCATATAATCTAAAGAAAGCAACCCTGAAGATGTCCTTGACAAAATAGCAGGTCATTAAAACCTGATGACTTCATGAGGTAGCAAAAATACATGTAACTCAGAGTTTTGGGCTTACTGTCGACATTTAGCCTGTATCTGGAACTAAACTATATCAGCTATCACTTGCTGACCCCTCCCCAGCAGAGAAAATGAATCAGGAAAAGGAGAGAAGTTTGAAATGAAAACAGATTAATGAAATAGCCAAATTAATACCAATGTCAATACAAGATATACAAAGGCATGCTCAGCCCAGCAAAAAAAATGCAGCAGTCCCAACAACCAGGAAGGCAGCCCTCAAGAACAAGAAGCTCTAACAAAAAGTCCCCCTCTTATCAGCAAATTTCCTGCTTTATACTGAGAATGACACTCATGGTATGGGATACACCTGTGAGCCAACTCAAGTCACCTGTCCCGGCTGACTCAGAACTGCTAATGGTCTGTAGCCCACGGATGGGTACAGCAGAATCAGAATGACACCTGCATTGGACACATTCATGCTATATGACCCAGGAGCTTGTCAGTTCTTCAGGCCAAGTCAAAACCTTTCCCAAGTCCACCTCTGTATCAAGGGGGACACTTCCTATTCAAAGCCCTGGTGAATACTACCTTTTGTGTGAGGATGTGAGCATGCACACCAGCACAGCTGCTAGCCTGAAGGATTTGGGTACCTGAATCCCAGACCATACCCTGCTATCTGTCAGGAGTGAAGCCTCAAACCATACATTTGTGAACAATAAACTAAAGCCATTTGTTAGAAATACTTTGACAGCAGAGTCCAAGGTGTGCATGAAAATTCATTGTCCCCATCAAATCTCCAGTCAAACAACAAAGATGATTCCAGTACTTCTGTACCCTGGATGAATGCTATGATCATTCTTGTACATTCTTGTACACCGGTAAGTGCTAATAATAGTAGCAGCACACATTTTTCTTCAACTGTTCTTTGAACAAAGCCAGCTGTCACTGCATAATGGGTCCACTCCATAAGCATTCTGAGAGGACCTGTGAGAATTAGCTCATCTCGAGATGCTGAAAGAATACCTCATCTTGATCAGGTTTGGGGCTTTTCTGCCTGCTAATTTACTAATCTGCTTCTAAGAATCCTGGGGGGAAAATAGTAAAAAGAAGTCAAACAAAACAATGTTGGGGGGGAATATTAAGACTAATAAGTCTGCCCTTATAGACATTAAAAGTCTGGTGGAGTTCCACATTCAGAGACATTCTTTTAGGTGTCTAAAAAAATCTGTCTGCATGTGACAGAGGACGCTGAATTCCCACTATGTTTAATACATGGTCAACATAGACAGATAAGCATAGAAAGTTTTTTGCGTTACCAAATGAGCTGTTTCCTCTATACTGAATGAACTGAGTTCTGGCTGACTAACAGCTCCTTTTATTTGCCTAGACATACACATTTGAGAAGCCCTCATAGCCTTCTTGGCCAACTGCTATTAGTCTGGTAGACCACAAGTCTATCTGACAAGTCTGTACCGATCTCTAAGGTACTCTAGGATACCTAAACATCATTAGTCACCTATTGTTGAACATCTGAGCTGAACCCTGGGCTTCTCCTGTAAAAGTAGTTTAGACATTAGCATACTCATAGATACTTGCATTTGGATAAATTCACCCAGGTTTCTGAGGCTGAAGGTGAAACCTATCTGTGAAACTCGGGAGTTAGTTACCAGCTGAGACAGTGTTGTCAGAATCAGTTTTCGAGTTAGGCACTGATATGTCCTATTCTGAGGAACCTATTGCCCTTATTCATCTCTGTCCATAAATGCCTGAAGCAAGCTCAATCAATTCTAGACTATCTGAGCCTAGAAACAGATTTAGAAAAGTCATTCGTGTTTCACAAATAATGCCACTGCTAACTTTTGATCTCAGCACTTCATGAGAATACTGATTTAAATGCTTACTACACTTTTCTTTAAGACTCAGGATAAAACTGCTGCCAGATTCCAATTCTAAACAAAATAAAATTCTTTACATTGCTTTTGTATTTGCTTTGTGTGATAACTACCTTTTCAGTGTATTACTAAACTCAATTAGAAATGCTTACTTGTGCTGCAGTATTTTGCTGAGGCTAATGAACAAAGATTCATAAAATCAGCTTGTGACCATGTGACGACTGTTAAAACTTATAAACCCCTTAACAATTATCATAAGGAAATCAGCATACTATGGAAGTGTTATAGGGCGCATCATGAACCAAAGTACTTCTAGCTCATCAGAGCTTTGCTTGTTCCTGCTGGAGCACAGACCTGGTTTTAAGGAAACAGATGGAAATACAAACCTCTGATATTCCTATTCTATTTTGTGTGACAAACACGTTTAGGAAAGGGGAATGATGTTGACCTTGAAAGACTATCGCACTGTGCCCTGCACTCAAAATATCTTTCACAACTTCCTTTTCTATCATTTTCTATCATGTTGGGGGTTTCTTATAAAAGCAAGTTTCTCATGTTTTACTGTTTTTTAAGTGGTCACATTAACTGTCACACTTGGTTAAAACCATTTTATTCCAGGTAAATTAGCAACTTTTTAGAAGGTTTTAGCACATTTCTAGACTTCCACCTTACTAATAACGCTGTATACTATTACTTGCTGTCAACCTGGATGCTAATTCTTTTATGCAATGTTTTCTGCTCTTAATGTCGGTGTATCTTCTGTTAAAAAGCACAGCCAGCCTCTTATAGTTGTCTTCTTCTTTCCATTTTTTGATAGCAAACAGAGTATTATAAGCAGGCTGGTAATGTTTCATAGTGAGACCTTGCCAGTGCTGTTCAGAAATGCTGAGGCGCTTGCTTAAGAAAGCACCAAACATGCCTGGAATATGTGACTTATACATGCTTTACTCTTTAAGCAGTCAGAAGCTTCCCTAACACTCAAAGCTTTCTGCAGTTGTGACTTCCCAACTAATCTCCAATATTTTTTTAGTGCCTTATTCCCTCCATGTCTACCTTCACAGCTTGCTTCCTTTGTGTATTGTATCAGACAGCAGGACTAAGACCTTTCTTTGCTTAGATATCTACATGTAGGTATCTACCTGTGAGCTACTCATACTCTTCTCTTTAGAGAAAACAGATGTCCATTTTATCTTGTTCTTCACAAAGTCCTCAAAGAAGATCTGATGAATTGCACCTTAAACCTACACATTAGTCTTCAACAGTACAAAAGAATTTAACTAAAGAAATATATATGTATATAAACACACATCAGATGTCTATATCTACACAGGAATCTGACCATAAACATAAACTATCTAGGATGAATCATGCAGTCTTTAATGATATTTTTTTCATGCAAGTGGATTCCATAACAAAATGTAAAGAATAAAAGAGCAGTTTTAGTGTGAAATCCTTTATGTTGTTTTGTTTATTCTGTCATGCAACAGAACATCCATAACTTAACTGTTATCTAGTTTTTCTGGCTTTGAACTTTCATTGTCCACTGAATACTGCAACACTGAATGTATTGTATTTAACCTAACAGCAGTTCAAAGAAGTAATCCAATAGCATATTCTAGGTGCCTAAGGAAACAGAAACATCCTGGCTATAAAAAATAATGCTCTTGAAAAGCTATTTGGAGAAGCATTTAGTTCTCTTCAGTCTTTCAGAATGAAGATGTGTTGTATGAGGTATTTTATACATGCAAATGCTTCATTTTCTTTAAGTCTTTATAGTACTATTTGTTTTCAAATGAGCTTTGTGGTCGTTTCTTACAGGGAATGCAAAATTCAGGGTACATTTCACCATTCTGTGGCTTGCCATATATTTTTCTTTAATAAATCATCATTGAAGATGTGAACGAGTTTAATTTCACAATATAAATATTTCATTTTTCAATTTGAGTGTTTGTATGTGTGTGCCAGATCCAGATTTTTCTAAAGAGCAATAACCTAAGAAACCAGAAATTTGGCACAGCATGAAGTTGTGCCAAATCATACCCCCATGGAAAAAAAACCTGCATGTGATATAGACCATTTATATTTATGAAACCTGAGCTTGAAGAAATACCTGTGTTTTTATTTAATTTTGCTTGGAAGACATATTCAGTGATTTCTGACTTCCTGGTAACATAGTGATCATAAATGGCCCTCCTGTTGTTTGTCTGCTCAGAACAAACCTTTGGGTAAATAAACAATCTCAAGCATAACTTAAATACTGGAATATTCCAAACTTCAATAAAACTTTTAAAACATGAACACCGGAGAGAGTATCAGTTACACAGAGAATAATAATTACTGGGTTTTACACTGTTTTCTCTATTTAGTAACCATGGCATAGTGATTTCAAAGTAGAAAAGTTAATGAAGCCCACTGCCATCTATCCAACTTTTGAACACAGCTCTACCAACTTGTTAGGCCAGGTTTCAGTCACTGTAGCCAGTAATAGAAAAGGAGACAAATATTTTTCAGATATGTTACAGAATCACAGAATCACAGAACATTAGAGGTTGGAAGGGACCTCAAGAGAACATCAAGTCCAATCCTCTTGCCAAAGCAGCATCACCTAGGGTTATCCACACAGGAATACATCCAGGAGCGTTTTTAAAGTCTCCAGAGAAAGAGACTCCACTACCTCCTGGGCAGCCTGTTCCAGTGCTCTGTCACTCTCACTGTAAAGAAGTTTCTCTTCCTGTTAAGGTGAAGTCTTCTGTGTTCAAGTTGGTAACCTCTAATGTTCAAGTTTGTTGCAGAGGAATAGCTGAAAGATAAGAGAATGCAGCAACAGGGATATTGACTGCACCTAAACTTCATCTCAGCTAAATCAGAGGAACCTCTGCATACTGTTTATTTGCTACAGTGGCAGGAAGCCATGGATTTTTTTACAACTTTTTTTGGATGTTTATTGGACTAACTGGATGCTAAATAGTGTTCCAAATATGACAATTATGTCAATGCCCACTAATCTAATAGAGAACAAGAGACTTCAGATTCAAAACCATAGTCCTACTTGGGTGATGAATTTTATTGTTAAACAAGAGGTTATGACGACACATGCAAAAAGACTGTTTATTTTTACTACATTTGTTTCTCTTGTGACTGAACAAAGTTGATCAAATATTAAGTGGATTTACGTGTCAGTTACTTGATAGAATAAAACTTCTTTGGCATTAATAGCTTTTCAACATAGTAGAAAAAGATGGATTAAAAAACATAAATTACTTTCTGGAAGTGTCAGTGCTACCAAAAACAGACAAACAAACAAACAAACAAACAAACAAAAGCAAACTCTAATCCCGCTTGCCTGTTTTATGTTCTGGAAACCATTCAAGTTTAGATTCTACTAGGATACACACCTCAGTCACAAAAGTAATTAGGGTGACTAACAGCCTTTGCCAGGAGCTGCAGCTCCCATTCATCTGCTCTCTGAAGTAAACTCCTTTATAGATAGCTTAGTAAACTGTTTATACACTACCCTGACATAGCATCTCTACTACTTCTGTAAGCGCAAGGCATAGAAATACAGCTGACACACCATAACTGTGTTGCAGTTACCGTGGCTTTTCAGATAATACAATGGAACAGCCAAATAAAAGGCTGTTCAACCATTTCCCAGCATTGTGCATCCCATGCTCCTCAGGAACAGAACTTGGGATTGTTTCTGAACTCAGCTAGACAGGCCACAAACCTTAATCTTCAGAGCTCACTGTCATAAATGGGGCTTCTGTCACAGAGCTTTTTGGATAAAGACCTTACAGCATAACCCCTCAAACTCCAGGCAATTCTGGTGTCCACATAAAACCTCTGAAAAAGATATTATTTTGCCAGCTGGCCAATAAAAACTGCTAGAAATTTTAAGGGAATATATCAGCGATATTTTATGTTTGCACTCTCTCAGTTGTATTTCCTTACCCTTGCTCCTCTCAATTTGTTGGTTTTGGCTGCATTGCTGAGTATGCTCTACTTCAGTTCTTGTGGACTCAAGGAGATCTATAATTATTATTTAAGAACTACAGTTTTGTCAAAGCAGTGCAACCCAATTAATCTTGTTCCTTGCAATAAATCTACTAAAAAGTGAGGCTTGGAAAAAGTACTCATGTTGCAAACAGTAGAAACAAAACACTGATGCAGACTTAAATGTCTACAGTTTGGTTAAAACTTTTTAATGATCTAATTTCCCCTAGAGTAAACAGTCACCACCATTTTGGATGTTGTGATTTCCAGATCTATTAGCCATAGAAAAGGAAAGTTCCAAGAACAAGACTGCTGGGGACAGATTGGCTGTCATCATCAGACTGGGTGATTATTCTCGGGCCTAACATGTTGTTTTTATTAAACAGAAGGCAGCCAGGAGAAAGGTAATAGCTAGGTTTGAAGAGATTCTCTGTTCTTAAAAACATTTTCATTATCAGACAATCAGCTAGCACATTGCTTGCATTAGATATGCATGTATATCCAGATCTTCCAATGACTTGTTCAGGCATAGTCGTCCCCAGAGGTCGGGGTACTTCTTGCCAGAGCAACATTTATTAATCAGAGAAAGGCATCACAGGTCAGGGCTCAGGCAAATACTTTTGAAATCCTGCCCTGGAAAACAGTGTCAGACATGCAGTAAATCTATTTTACTGAATGAAATACTACTAAAACATGTACATCAGTGTTTGGCTCCTCCTGATAGAAATATAATGAACCGATTGACATCATTGGTGCTTTGTCCAAACAAAAAGTGCGTGACTGGGAGACTGTTCAGCAGAAGCAAATAGCCTTACCTACTCTTTACCACCCAGCAATCTGCATCTCAGAAATGCATTGCTATTAGAGATAAGAAAAGAGACTTTACAAGTATAAATACTCTTCAACAAGAAGTCCTTTTAGCCTTTTCGAAGAGAAATTTCAGCACTGATAAAACCAAGACCACAGGAGCATCCACAAAGAATTAATCCTTCCTGATTTAAAGTGGAAGACAGCAAAATTTTTATTGAATCATCCTCCTGCTCTCAAATTATAATGTGCTCTACTAGATTGCAGGTCAGTCACACCAATCTGGAGGATATTATTTTTTTCCCTTTTTTCCCCCCACTTATTCTTTTCATTCCGACAGCACTATTGATGAAGACCTCAGGAAAAAATACCAGCGCCCAAGACACTTTGATGGCCTTTCCACTGTGTAATTATACTTACTCTTGATAACACTAAAGACATGCCTTATTGGTAGTGGCACAGGCTGCTTTCCTTTTCACAGAGAGATGGATTGTTTCTGCAGGCCTTGATGGCCTTCAAATTATCTGAGCACAGAAAAGAGAGCAGAGTGAATTTTATTTTAACTCATTTTATTTCTAAATTTATTTCCCAGTAGCTAGAAGGTGATGACTGCCCCAGCAGTCAAGTCAATTGTTATCTGTGGGACTTGATTATGTTTAGACCCAGTCTCTCATTTTGAGCAAGACACAGTTAATGAGGAGAGAAATGAAAAGTGCATTGAGTCACAGTGTGTTTGTGGTAATTTGTGACACATTCACTCTACTCAGTTCTTTGTTTATTCCTTCCCCCCTCCACGCAGGTCCTGTAGAAAAAGGAACAGATAAGCGAATTCAGTGGTAGACAGTTAAGGGTGTTGAAAGTAATGAATCTATATCTTTCTATCTCTTTCCCCATTGTTGGCAGTAATTGGAGCAGTGTTCATCTACACAGTAAAATGCCAGTGAAGCCCATCTTAACGAAACATCTTTTTTTCCATTATTTTGCAACACATTCTTCATTGACACTGCTAGTTTTTATTTTCACTATGAGCCTTTTTTATTTTTTTTTGTAAGCTCTTTGCTACTCTTCTAAATAATAGTCCATTAAACAGTTCACAGTGTGTGTTCTGTAGAAATGTTAAAAAGTGATTGGATGATACTAATTAAGGAGAGATTTTGTTTCCACTTACTGCAGATCAATGGTGGGTTACATTAAAGCTGCATTTTTGTGATGAGTTTAAACACAAAAGAACAGCTGTGCTAAATACATATTTCAAGGCTTACAGGTAGGTCAAATAAATCTTTCTTTCTTTGCCTGTCTATTTTAAAACTATAGCAAACTGTATGTAAAGAACAGTACTACAATCAAAAGGCAAATTCCTTACTGCAGTTTTGTTTTTTTTTTTTTTCCCCCATTTCTGGTCGCAGAAATTGTGAAATCAGGAATGCCAATTGCAATGCATTGAGATCTTGAGATCCTGTTGGCTTTTAATTTACTCTGTAGCCTACTATGCATTAATTTTAATGAGACTTTTTTTTATTCTGCTTCCTATAGTTGCCACTCTGAAGTACTCCCTTTCTGATTTATGGCAGTGCTAGATGCCGGAAAAAAATGTCTTAGTGAGAAACCTCTTCCTGGATTTGAACTCACATTTCTTCCTTTAATCCTAAATTATTCTTAGTGCAAAATTTAACCAAAATCTCCATACAGAGATATGTTCATATGCAAAGAAGAGTGGCAGCTCATTCCAGTCAGATCAATTAAAATAAAAATTCACTATTCGCTGGCACTCCTTGATCAGCACAAACAACGTTCAGAGGAAATTCACCTGGTTGCCTCCGAGTAACATAATGAATCCTGAACATATATGACAAGGAACTAAGAGAGAAAATGCTTTTCAGGCACTTGCTTTAAATATTAAGCGCACAAAACTATTTTAAAATCAGTTCACTCTAACTATTTTATAAATACATTTTATTGAATGTATATGTAATATAGGGTCCCATATAAGGGAGCTATAGGGACCCTGCTTTTGTTTAGATCATTTCAATATCAAAAGCAGACAAGAATCACTATTCACACTTTTCTTGCATTACAACAGTCTAGATCCTAATTTTAAACCACTATTAAGAGAGTAGAATAACATGAGATAGGCTTTACATAGAGTGGGCTAAGGAGGCTGCCTGATATCTTAGATTTTGTGGAAATAAAGGTCACACACAGATTTAGTATTATCTAATAAAAGTTTGTATGGGAATAGATAAAAAGGTTTAATTTGGGCCCATCTTTACTAGTTTAAGTTTAAACTATAAATTCAATACTACATGCCTTCTATTAAACCAACTTGAAGCAAGAGTTAGTTTATAATTCATAAGATCTTTGTTCCATGTTGAAAGCTGGGTGGTCTCAAACTATTAAAAAGAATAGAGTATGCTTAAAATGTGCCCACTTAACTCTGCATTTACTCACTTTTCAAAGTGGTGTATTTGTGATAATTTTAAGAAGTTCTTATTTGTGTGTACTGTCCTTGACATTAGCACCACTGTCAGGCCTCCTGTGCAGACAAGTTTGCTGCAAGTCTGAGGACTACTTGTTTTTAAACACATGCCATTTTCCTTTACACACCTTGAAATACTAACAGTGCCAATCTGATGCACATTTTTGGTCCAGAAGGATGCTCATTTAGCCTGCCCATCACCTAATTCATTGAGTCATATTCTTCCATGCAAGAAAAGGCTATTCAGTCACGAAGTCACAAGACATGTAGAGTAGGCTACAGAATTTAAAAGCTGTACTGAGGCCAGACAATGTTCAGCTAAAACCTGTTTTCAAGAGTGACACCCACTCTGCAACTGAAAACAAAGATGGGTGGAGAGCATTCTGCTACTTAGAGGGCACACTTCCAGTGCTTAAAACCTGCACTACTGTGCACCCCACACAACTGCTCTTATGAACTGGGTATATTAGAGTGAGCAGCACCATTTTTAGTTCAGTTTTGCTCAGTGTCTGTACTTGTAGGACCCACATATGCAGAAACTCTTCATTTAAGCATGGGTTATCACTGGCATTCTCACAACAATTTATACAAGGAAACTTTTCCTGCTATAATTCATTAAAAATTAATCAACCCATTTCTGTGCAAATCTCTGTGACATGTGTTCTTTGATGCAGTGAGTGCTGAATAGTCTTTTCTTTATTATGAAATGACACAAGTGGAACTTTCTAATTGGCTGTCAGTGATGTCATACTCAAGTAAATGCATAAGTCGGTTTATTTCCCTTATTATGAACATACTCCATGACAGACCGAGTTTCTGGAGAGCTCCTGCCCCTCTTTGGTGGTTAGCATCACTTTGCTGGAAGGATTACAGTTATGCTTCTGTAATAGAAGAGAAACTTGCCCGTGTGCTTTCCTGTCTTTGTTTGCATGTGGGGGATGCTTTTCCTTTTTTACTATGTTCCCTTACTGCTGAGTTTCTATCTTTTCCCACAGGGACAATGTGGAATTTACTAAGTGAAATTAGCAACAACTTCCTCAGGCATCCTTTCAAGGCTCCCCTTTTGGGTGGTTTCATGGGTTGTGTCAAAATCAACAAGAAATGTGGCCACACTTATATCTAACTCATACTTAACAGGCTTCATATAATATGCAGAATTTTCAGCAGCACAACCACTAAAGGGATGAGGCCAAGAATCCTATGGAAACAGTGAGATTTTGTTCCTCTGATTTTCAGCTTATTTATACATTTGGCTAACAGCTCCTTGTTAAAGAAGAAATATTGTCACATCTTCAGACTTGCCACAAAGGTCCTATTTCACTGGAGGAGGATGTGCTCGCCCAAGAACATGCTTTGCTAGCAATGGCGCTGATTACATTAGCTCTTTCCTCTGTTATCCCTGTTATGTGCTGTAGTGGAGGGGTAATTCATTACTGTGAGATTAT
Source organism: Ramphastos sulfuratus (assembly GCA_013399055.1). NCBI lineage: Eukaryota > Metazoa > Chordata > Aves > Piciformes > Ramphastidae > Ramphastos > Ramphastos sulfuratus. The sequence continues at coordinate 79,259 of WBNM01017393.1, read as the reverse complement.
ATTTTTAAAATATTAATATTGTTTATTAATATTAAATATTTAGAACTCACAGCACCCTGATCGCCAATTTAATAATAATCAGTTCTTTGCATCACTCATGGAAACTTTATATACAGGCAATAACAGGATCTAGAAATAACTAGTAAATATATACATTAATTGAACTGGATTGAACTGGAAGAGAAGGCTTTGCGGTTACCGTTTGAGGTCAATACACCGCTTGCTCACTAGATGGACTCAAGGAGCTCCTTTCTGCTTATGGCAGAAGGCAATTAATGATTACAAGAGGCTTTAAGTATTTACTCACAAAATAATTATCTGACAGTACCCAAAGCTCGTGGCAGGGTTGCTGTCAGTAGCCATTAGAGGCTTTGGAGTTTCCCCAGGCTTCTGGGTGCTGGAGAAAGGAGGCAGACAATCTCTGACCTGGTCCTGGCTCTCTGAATGATCTGTGTCATCTCCAGGGCTTCCGTCTTGGCTGAAGGCTTTCAGGTGCAGGCAGGATGTCTTGTGATGTGCAGTCTCAGCACGGTATCACACTGGCTCTGCAGGCGTGGAGGCTTTTAGTGCCTAATCCTGGTCGCTGGAGCTCCACACAGCTCAGGATGCAATAAAGTAGTAGGACCACAGATACAAAGGCAGATATAATAGTGGAGTACACATGTAATAGCAGAACACACCTTGTAATGGCAGAGCACACGATGTGTTCCCTGGTTATTTCCCTTTATATTGATACAGCCTGAGACTAATGGGCCTTTGGACACAGAATAGCCAATCAGAATGGCAGTTAGCCAAGCTTGACCATATTAGGTGAAGCCATAGGCTTGCTTTACCCTTTTTAGGGCAGCATACAGGTCTTGCACAAGGCAACTACTGCATGTACCTTGTTTACCGCAGGGTTCAAAACAAGTCAGGCCGGACCACAGTCCTCAGACTCAGTGGCTCCAGGTTCTTTTGTCTTACTTCCCGCGGTTGCTTCTCCCCAAAACAAAGAGAGAGAGCAGAAAACATGCCTGGGCAAGCCAGGACATGTACAAGCCTATTTTTGGCCTGCTTAGGCCTACCACGACATGTGCTTAGAGAACTCGAACATCAAACGTTTTGTTTCTAGACACCATCCTCTGAAATCATGTAGCAAGGTACCACATCCTCTAGCCATACTCCATACAGTTCTCCAAATGAAGATTACAAATGCATGACTTTTTTAACACCTTAACTCCCAACTACTTTAATTCTGTTTTTTCCACACAGAACATTCAACTTACATTCAGCTTCAAGATCTCCAGTCACATGTAGTCTGCTACCAGAGTCAGGACCATCCTCAAGCATACCACAGCCCCTCCTCCACTCTCTGATCCCACAAGAGGTCTCACCAAATCTTTCTGATCAGTCCCAATCAAGTTTGCCAAGGAACAGAGGCATTGCATAGATGTACTGTCACTGGGGAGAGTATAAGGGAAGACATCCTTTACAGTGGTCTACTGGAGGCCATAATCTAAGCATCAACTCTACACCTCTAATCTCTCTGTCACATGCCTCTTATGTTACCTAGTGGTATTTTTAAGGTATATGAAGTAATAAAATACAAACACACCTGTAGACTCCATCTCTTTATAGATGGATATAAATTGTATCCATCTTTATAGGTGGATATAAATTGTATCTAAAGATTATTTGCCTACAGGGTGGTCTCACAGATGCCCCCAGTTACTACTGGTTACACATACAATGAAAATTCAGCTGTGGTAATGTTTATCTTCAGGGGTTGGACAAAAGTTGCAAAAAGTAAAGTGCAGTAATCCCATCTGACAGAAGTATCATGGTGCAAATGCAAGTGAGGCTGGAGTTTAGCAATCAGAGTTTGTCACTGTTTAATCAAAATATTACAAACAGTGAATACAAAACTTTGCTTGAGAGAGAGGTGCAAATGACTTATTCCAGTATTAGATTGTCACACATTTCACTGAATATTCCTTGTTTTGTTTTGTATTAAGAAAAATACAAGAGGGTGTTTTTTTTCTTTTTACTTCCCTTTTCTTCTGGTTTTTTTTTTTTATCCTGACAGACAATGGCTTACTCTAAAAAATAAAGACTACATATGATTATATATTTTTTTAATCCAATTACAGATCTTTGATATGGCCCCTTATCTTTTCTGCTCAAGCAGTGATATACGGATCACGTTTCTTTAAACTTGAAAATATCTCATGCTTTTACCTATTCCTTTGCATTTCACTAAACATAAATGCATAACATTTGATTATTTGATTCCTATCTTATGAAAGGAAGATTAATAGAGACATTAATGAATACAGTAATGTAATCACCAGTTAACTTTCCTAGAATAATTTGATTGGGACTTCATTTTAGAGTACAGGGTGAAATCCTGGCTCCAGTAAAATCACAGCATTCCCATGAGGTTTAGTATGAACACAATATCATTCTTTACTTTCTCGTGACTGGCCAATTTCCAGTATTTGGCTCTATGGTCATTTGACATCAGTGGGACTGAACTGATTATTTAATGTATGTGAAGCTTGAGAGGAACACTCTCCCAGTTGATCTGTCTGTTAATAAGGAGTTGGAAAGAGGAAAAGTCATCCACAGCCTAGAACTGGAGCAAGGATCAACTGCCCGTCTAGGCAGCAACTGTCCCAACAGTGTACACAGAAGCAGCTGTACCTGCCATTAGGGCAGCTAAGTGCACACCCATCACTCCTTGAAATCTGATCCTGAGTGGAAATATTTTCAATCAGCACAGAACTAGCTGTATGTACTACTGAACATGATGTCTGACATCATGAACAAAATTAATATTGTTGTCAAAGACAACATTAAGCACACGCAATTTTTTGTTAAAAAGTGTATGTTTTGTTCATCTACTCTGCCTTTCTACAGAATATAAGATTTTCCTGTAAGCTAAATTTAATAGTTTAACTCTTAAAATCTCACACAGTATTTACAGAAGCAGAAGGATTATTTATAGGATACACAGGAGGGATAAAAAACTTTAATGATCCTTAGTTTTGTTTTTTATATTCACATTAGCTTGTAATTGTGTTTTTGGTTTTTTTTCCAGCTGCTGCTTGATCATTTCTCCCTGTCTCCATTGGAACAAGGCAGCAGGCTTTGCATAGCATAAAGAGCTAAAGCAGTTACATACATCCAACCTTCTGCAGCTGGTGTGGATTATCAGAAGGCTCGATGGGTTCTTCCCATCCACTTCAGCAAGAAAAGTGGAGCTACAGTACTGGCCCTCCCAGAGCTGACTGCTAAAGTTCTTGTTGGATTAATAAAGAAGATAACAGTCCTGTCTAGTTCCTCTTGCACTTGTCATGAAGAAAACAAAGATTAAAGATAATGATAAGGACCCCAAAAGACACTTTTCATTTGTCCTTGTGCAATCCTTCAATCTAGCCTCCTACAAGACAACAACTGGAATTTCAGTTGTACTATGAGGCATTCAAATCTATGGCTTGGTGTGACAACTGGTTAAAGGGACTGAATGGCTAGCAAGACTATAAACAGTAGTGACAAGAAGAGGACAGAAGGTCATCAGTGACAAGATGATCCCGAATAGTTTGCTCAGCCATAGCCACCTTCCCTCCCTTTCCTGGTGTACTTCCTTTCTCAGTCAATCAGTGCTCAAGTAATTAGTATACGCAAGTAGCATATTTCACTTGTTTTAGCTGGGGTAGGATCAGATAAAATTTTATAGCAGATTTGTGTGTGCATACATACAAAAGTGTAAACTATTTGACATTTAGAACAATACAGAAAAAAAACAAGAACAGTTGAGTTTATTCATTACAAAGGCAATAGAAAGATGAGAACACTGTCTTGTTATACATTGGAAATGCAAAAAATATTGTCGCTGCCCTGTACAGAAGGTTTTGAGTTTCTTCTTTGCTTTATATTCTCAGGTCAAACTGCTGTACACTACAAGCTCGGGGCTTGGGGCAGCCCCACTGATAGCTGCTGCAGAGGCAGATGAAAACATGGGAACTTTGTAACACAGCCGAGTATTAGCAGAATTAGCAGAATAAGAAAAAAAAAAAAAAGTCTCAGGAAATTTTTAAGTACTTTTTAAGTACTTTGATATGTTGTTCCAGGGTGAAACTTGTTACGTGTTAGGGATTTCAATGAATATCCTTCCAGATATTCTTGATGTTTTCTTTTCAACTTCTGGTTTGTATCCCTGGTACATGACACAATTAAGACAGATCCACAAAAAAAGAGGGATTTTAGTGAAGTTTATAAATCTCTGTTGCAGATGGACTTCCCTGTCTCAAAGATGCTCCTGAATATAAAAAATTTTATTATATCAGAATTGCTTCCTTTTTACTTAGCATGAAACCATTCCTGTAAGCCACATAAGATGACATGGTCAAGAGGACACAGTCTCAAGCTGTGCCAGGGGAAGTTTAGGCTCGAGGTGAGGAGAAAGTTCTTCACCGAGAGAGTCATTCGCTACTGGAATGGGCTGCCCAGGGAGGTGGTGGAGTCACCGTCCCTGGAGGTGTTCAAGGCACATTTGGACGTGGCACTTGGTGCCCTGGTCTAGTCTTGAGGTCTGTGGTGATGGGTTGGACTTGATGATCTTTGAGGTCTCTTCCAACCTTGCTTATACTGTGAGCTCCTTTGGCACACTCTTCTCCCATCNGGTAGGATGCAAGCAGGCACCTGTAATGGCGGAAGGTACACACCCCGTGTTCCCTGCTCCTTTTATTAACACAGCCCTAAGATCAATTGGACCTTTGGACACGAGATAGCCAATCAAATGGCAGTTAGCCAAGATTTTGCCATATTGGATGAAGCCATAGGCTTGCTTTATCCTTTTTTGGGCAGATCATGGGCCCTGCACAAGGCAATCATGTGCCCCCTATTTACCACAGGTGATGGACAGACCCTGGACCCCAGACTTAGTGGTGCCAGGTCCTTTGTCTCTTTTCCCGCGGTTGCTCTCTCCCCAAAACAGCAGAAAAACATGTCTGCACAAGCCAGGACATGCACAAGCCCAAAAGGCCTGTTTAGGCCTACCACGACACATCTCCATGAGAAAAAGCCTTCTCCCAGAGAAGGATCTGGAGATAAAGTCCACTGCCTTGGGCATAACTGGCAGTGTTTAGAGAGCAAGGAGATGCAGGCTGCCCTATGCAGGAAGAAGCCAGGAACTGTTCTGCAAAAGTCAGAGACAGGTCCAGTTACCTCTGAAACTGATATGAGAAACCCACAGGGTGCCAAAACTGCAGCCTGTACCCCACACCCCAGCTCTGAAATATTTATGAAAAAGACGTAACCATGACAGACAGGAAAAACATGAGGACACATACGCAGAGTGAGAGGCTGACAAGGAGACACTGTTGAGGACAAGGCTGGAGACATATCCTTGAAAACAGGCACTCCCTGATGGAGTTCTTTCTACAGATTATAGTCATGGATGACTCACAGTAGGGAAGAGACACCCCTTGAGGGACTGCAGCTATGGGCAACTCACAATGGGGGCAAGATCATCTTCAAGGGACTGTGGCAGTGGATGACCCATATCAGAGTGAGGACAATCTGCAGTCACTAAGGGATTGCAGTCATGCTGGGGCAAGGAGACAGAAATCATTAAGCACACAACTCGGAGTTTTCTGTGCCACACATTTTTCACTGAAGGATCAGTTATAGTCTGAGTGCAAACCACAGCAAAAATACAAGAAACTGAGATCAGGAGAAGAAAGATTTGCCTTAATGTGAGCACAGAGACAGGCCCAGAGAAAATCCTTTTTACAGGACTGTCCCAGCCTAGATGCTGGACTTTGCCCTTTGCCTTGTTGAACCTCATGAGATTCTCCTTAGCCCACCTATTCAGTCTGTCCTTGTCTCTCTGGATGGCATCCCAATCCTCAGTCTTATCGACTACACCACTCAGCTTGGTATCATCTGCAAACTTATTGAGGGTGCACTCAATCTTGCTGTCTGTACCACTGATGAAGATATGGAACAGCACTGGTCGCAATATAGACCCTTGAGGGACACCACTTGTTACCCATCTCCATCTGGACATCTTGCCATTGATCACTACCCTTTGTACGTGATCATCCAACCAATTCCTTATCCACTGAACAGTCTGCCCATCAAATTCACATCTCTCCAGTTCTGAGAGAAGGACGTTGTGGGTGACTGTATCAAAGGCTTTACAAAAGTCCAGGTAAATAAATAACATCTGTTGGTCTTCCCTTGACCATTCATGCAGTTACATCATTGCAGAAAGCCATTAGCTTGATTAGGCAGGACTTGTCCTTGGTAAAGCCACGCTGGCTGTCTCAAATGGTGCAATCATGATTCTGATATTAACGTAGAATAGAAGACAGCACACATCGCGATTTTCTCCCAGGTGAAAAACCCAGTATTTCTGTCACATGGTAGAAGAACAGTAAACTAGTTTATCTTGTAAACTACTCTTTTTCCTGTTAACAAAAGGATTTCAGTATGCCTTGAATTATTTGCCAGCTTTCAAGAACATAAAATGCCTGAAAATTTAATATCTTTGTAGAAAAAAGTAACTTCAAGCATATAAATCATGACTGGTTTCCCTTAAGTAAAATTAGGACCTAGATTTGAAATTCCTCCATGGTCCACATTCAGGAAATCATCTCTACTTATGGTAGTAGGAGTCAAACATCAGTTTATAGTTAAGCACCTGCTTAAGTGCTTTTTTGGGTTATGTTCAAAAATGAAATGTGTTCAAGTGCCTCATGTGTAGATAAGGGTCAGATATAAAATTAGACAATAAATTTAGATTCCAGTCACCTTCTCTCTAATTAGTGAGTACTCAGATCAGAACTTCTATATGGGACCATCTGGGCACTGACATTTTTAATACAGTCATTTATTTTCCTGTAACATCTCTGGATCTCCTGAGTTACAGGTCTGTGTTTTTTAAATAGTATCAAATCAAAGATGACAAGGTTCTTTATTTATGACTCAAGGAACAGAAATTATCACTGAGGAAGTGCTGAATGAAGTGCATTTACTATTTTGAGTATTACTTGCTCACAATATTTTGGTCCTCAAAAAACACAAGGAAATAAGTTTTCCTGATCAAAAATTCTAAGAAATTATTTACTTTTAAATCCCTTTTTTTTTCCTTTGTTTTGCTTTAAGATTGCATTATTTTATTAGGATACGTGCCTTCAGTCTAATACACATTAACAGAAATACACTAGTTCCTAAATTCATGCACTGTTTTTAATGGTATGAGGGTTCATTTAAATGTCAGTGCTTCAGTTATCAAAGAGATGGACAGAATATATGACTTTAAACAGAACACCTGCTTCAAAGTACATACACTGTAATTTATGCCCATTTCAGGATCACAGATCTGTTGCTAAAGTGAACAGAATCCAGTACCTCCATAAAGATTTTATCTTAAAAAAAAAAAATACTGTGGCTGAGAATAATATTACAGGTGTGGTGTTATTCATGTTACGAGACTGAACAAAGATGGAGGTGAAGTGCCCTTGAGACAGTAAAACATTATAAAAAAAAGAAAAAGGTTAGGGTATTTTTGGGAGAGAGGTTTGTTACAAAAAAGTCCATCTTCAACAGAAAGTATTACCTAATAGAAGGAAAAACAGAATTATGATCTTTTAAACTGATATATGTGAAGTGAACAAACATCCTCTCCTCTGTTGCCAGTTACTGGATGGTGAAATGTTTTTCCAAAGTTTTAGAGCTGAACGAGGAAGTGTCACAACATTATGGATTGACATCTGCCTCTGTCGGGTTTTTGCAGCTTGCACAAAGGAGGACGAATGCACACTACCACATAGGGAAACCTACCATTTGACAGAAAAGAGCACTTTCTGACCTGACCAACAGTGCTGGGACTTAACTGAAGGCTCCCCAGAGTGGATGGTCTAAAACATTGATTCATTAGTCTGTTTAATCTTTGCGGCTGCTACGGGAGAGATCCTCCTTGATTTACAATCTGACAGACTGTCATCTCACGAGGTCCCTGATCACTGTCCCTCCACCAAACTGACAAGAAAAACTCCTCTACTACCTATGTTGCATAGAATTAATCTAAGGTTTAAGTGAAGGCTGGAAATAAAAAAAAACACAAAGAGCTGAATTCAGTAGAGGTAGAAGTGGCTGTCAGGGAGCTACTCATAACTCCCTGCTTTGAGAAAATATGTAATGTTTTCCAGGCTCCATTAATGTTGTGCAGCCTTGAATAAGCGAGGGAATGGAGAAGCAGCACTGAAAAGCCCAGACCCTCCCTATGTGCTTCCTGCTCACCCTTGTACCACCCATACAACGCTACATTTTGTATCCCAATGTAAATTGTTGACATAGGGGAGATAACTGATGTATGGTCACCTGTTGCTAATGAAGATGAAGGTGACACAGAGTGACTAACCAAGATGGAGACAGCTACTTTATAGATGCAGAAAGTTAAAGGGGATGAATCTCATTCTGCATGCATGCCACTATTTGGTCATAAGACTCCTGACAACATTGTGGTGATGTGTACAAATGGGAAAATGTTAATTAAAACAAAAGTAAGAAATACAGTTGTATTTGCCTGGAACCAGGATGAGCTATGTCTGCGGGCAATGTGGCCAGCTGTTCCCTGCAGGCTGGGAAAACAGGAGCTAAGGGAGATCGTAGGTGACCCATCAGCCCATAGCTGGAGTCAGGGTCAGGCCTGGTGAGAGGAAATAATAGTCATACATATGCCAGGGTGGACAAGCTAAGGTTGGGCCAGGACAAGACATGTGGCCAGGCAGGGAAGGGCTAAGGGGAGCTGGAGACAGGCCCTGCTGCAGTGCTCCTACAGCAGGGCCTGACTTCGCTGGAGTGGTTGACATAGAGTCCTGGGTAGCTCCAGGAAGATAGGCAGGACCAGTAGAGCTGGTTGTGTCCTCAGGACACTGACAAGCTACACAAATATCATTACACTCTTCTGGTAAGCCTGCCGAGAGGATAAAGTATGACAGACGGAAGGACAAAAAAGTCCTAAGGCCCAGGGAGATATCTACTTGAGAAGAACAAACTGAGGGCCTCTAAGAGACTAAAAGTCTACTCAGCAGAAAAGAACAGCCAGGCATGTGGTATCACCAGGTAAAGAAGCCCCAGGGAGGTTTCTGATGCAGTGCAGGACTGATCCTTGCTGATACTGCCCCACAATGAAGAGATGTGAAGAGAACAGTGTAAGACCTCCCCTCTCAAAGACACCTTTTTATAAACAGTTCTTCCACATGCTGCCAAACCACCCAGTGAATGAGCAACCTAACTGCTCAGAAAAAGTCAACTCACTCATACTTTGTGTATGATTTTTGTCACTCTTTGTAAGTGTTCCCTGTACAGGCAGAGAATGAGGGGCCCTGTCATTGTAACCATTAAAAAAAAAAAAAAAAAAAAATTAAATCAAAGACAATCTGAACATCCTGAGCAAATTAATACTCTTCATTTCCTGTTAAACCTTAGTGCTTTATTTGCATTTATCTCTGACTGTATTTCTGAATCTCAGGTACCACAGCCTATATTAACAGTCACTCTGGGTTTAACCATCATTAAACGTTCACTGTCAAGTCCTCACAAATCCCACATTCCCCTTGTCTCTCAGGCTTAAAAAACTCATTTAACACTAAGGGCTAATTAATTAACTGGATTTTTCCATATTTAATGGAGACTACCCTAAACCATAGAACCAAACCCCACTGAAATTTAGTTCACTAGGGCAACCTATAATTATACACAATCAGATTTAACCACTGTTCTAATTCATATTTATTATTAGAGTAGTACTCTGCCTTATTATTATTATTATTATTATTACTGCCAAGAACATGAACATGTTCATATGGTATATTGTACAATATACAGTATGCTGATATATATTGTATCATGAATATACACTGTCAGGAAGAATTCCAGAAGCAGCCTGTGTCATGGGCATTAGAACTGGTCTTCACTCTGAATGAAATAATATTTAAAAAATAACAGGGTGAAAAAGAAAAACAAATGCATTATTTAACAAGCCAGTAAACTCAGGGAAAAAGATCATGCTCTGTTTTTTTACTACATCCCCAAAGGGTTTCACACATCCCTAGATGGTTGATTTTTTTTTTTTATGTCAGCAAACTTGTTTTCTTTGTTTGTATTATGCTTAATTGCTTCTGTAAAATTTATTTTTGTTCATTGTATTGCATTTATAGGTGTTTGCAAAACAAGCCTATGAATTTGAAAAGGAAATCAAAGATGTATGTGACTATTACTTGATGTAGGATGCATTAGAAAAGAAAGATGCCTGTGGTGAACTAGCAATGATGCACAAACTGGGCATATACCACTGGATGGTTATAAACATTTGCTTTAGGTGCATTGATAATTCACAAAAAGCCAGCATCTGCTCCCCATAAACTCAATGGGAGCTTTTCTATTGACATAACTAGAAACTAGTTTTCAGCTCCACACAGCTATAGCAAAAACTGCCCTGATAAAAGAAATCTCACTCTTTTAGAGAATGACATTTTTATGTTTCTTCAAAATTAGTGAGAAATTATTTGCTTGTTCTTTTATATTCTCCTAAGAAGAAAGCAAACAAATAAGCCCTCCTATCCTTTACTCTGTGAAGAGAGAAGCAGAAGGACTGGACAAGATGATCTCCAGAGGTCACTTCCAACCCCTATCATTCTATGATTTGGTGATTTCAGTATGGTTCATAATGCTCAGCTTTATCATGAGACACTATGCTCCATCAGCTGCTGTATTTTCATTTCACTTTGCAGAGTACTATACAGATGGGAGGTAGATCTTTAGAGAAATCTAGCTGCATAGCTCACGATGGATACCTTTTTGTATTATAGAGCTTCATATTTGGGGTCCACCTTCAGTGTCCTTCCACAGCCCAGGTTTGCACCTTTAAAGGGACACTTTCAGTTGTGTAGTAAACTAGTGCACCTGAAATACAAATATAAATTCAGTCCCTAATGATACAGATTGAAAAGGCAACCTTAACAAGCTAGACTTAAAGACACTCATGGCAACAGCCTGTTCCTGATGAGTACATAGTTCAACACAGCGCACTACAAGAAGCAGTCTTCTGATTTGCCTCAGCATTTAGAGATTGCAGTAATTGGAATAGTAGTGCTGATCGTTTTCCACTTGTGCTCTACAGCAGAGAAATTGGTAAATACTGCATGCACTTCAGCATACTACTTTGTGAATGCACTCATCCCTCCTTGGGGCAAGGGGAAAATGGTTTTTTTTTAGAGAGCAATTAAAGACTTGAGTCCACTAGGAAAAGCTGAGGTTGAGGCCTTCAGACCCCACTGACTGACAGGCAGGTGTGCAGAGTTAGCACTGTATAACTGATAAAAACAAATGAGTAGTGGGGGTTTGAACAGGCAAAAATGCCAGCAAATAAGCAAATAAAGACTTAAATTTCAATACAGGGTAACCAAGAACTACAGAAATGTTAATGAATTGTATTCAGCAGAGGAAAAGTCAGTGGCGAAGAAAACACCAGTACCTGGCTGTGACTTAATTGTGTCTTTACAAGTGTTTATCTCTTCTGTGTCTAATGAATGCTGATTTGGAGTCCAGGACTCAATTAAAAATACCGTAAACAAAATAGAGGAGCACAAAAGTGGGCTAGACAAGAGGTTAAACTCATACCCTATGTCGTGATTGGGAAAACATCATACTATATATAAAATGACTTTAGGTCTGAACAAGTAATAATGAATGTTCACAGTGAACATCTAAGTGATCCAGGAATAGAGCTGAGAGAGTCTCTGAAACAAGCAGAAACTGTAGATGGAGAGAAGGTTGGAAGTGCAGAACCCAAATGGCCAAAGCCCCTTCCATTCAACAGAAATTTGGCAGTGCTAGAAATATGTATTGAGAGGAGAAGCTCAGAGAGGAGAGAGGAGGGGATCAGTAGAATAAAGATGTGAACCAGAGAGCATCAGCTTTGAACAGGCAATGCCTAAACTCTACACTTCAAAAAACACACACATATGCACACTTCAAGTCAAATCATCAGAAGCATGAGGTGAGCAATAATGACTAGTGACAGAACAGGAAAAAAATAATTAAATTCCCTTCTTTGTATTCTACATTTAGAGTTTAGATACTGTCAAATTAGGGGTTAGAAATTCTGGTGACATTTTTCTAGATCCCCAAAATTACCACAAGATTGATGCTGCAGGAAGTGAATTAGTCAAGTAGGAGGGAGCTACCAACCACCTAAAACTCAATACTCTCAGCAACTGTTATTGTCACATTTGATTCTGACTGTTAGCTATATCATTGGGTTTATCTCACAAGGAAGACACTAATAAAGCCACTAGAGTTGGGCTAATCAGTTGTTACTTTTGTTTACCATTAGCTGCAGAAAAACAAAATATGGTTGACAGAGGTGTCAGCTTTCTTAAAATGGTCCAAATTGAGATGTATATGCAGAAGCAGAAACCGAGACATCTGAGAAGACTAAAGTTCTTGCAAGTTTCAGGGTCCTCTAGTTGAACAAGGAGCTTGGAAATGCTTTATGAAGGACTATATTAATATTACAGCATTTATGTCTATCTTGATCTGCTCGTATGGCTGATGGTTGCATCTCCAAGGTACACTTACATCCCTCAGAACATTTCTTAAGAACAGTTACAAATGCATTATGGTGTAATGTCATCCTGAAGCCAAGCTTAAGGCCAAATTTGCTTCTCATCCATATTATTTGCTTATTGGATTGCCTTGTGACCACATTGCTAGTGTCTCTAAAGGAAGAAAACCTTGACTTCTCAAATGCTTGTGCATGGACTCAGAGGAACATTTTTCTCACACTCAAACCTATCTCAGCAGTTTTTGTTGTGGTATCTCCTCTTGTGGTGACCTCACACATACTATTAACATAGAGAGGGCAAGACAACCCTTGTTAAGAGAGGCCATGGTGTCATCCAGCCACAGGGTAGATTGAGAGCGGTAGGCAAACTGAATTCAGATAGTTTTCAGGCTGTCAAAAAGGATAATATGGACACTGAGTACTGATCCAGTCAGATTAATAATAACTGTTTTATTATTATGTTGAGTTTAAAACTCAACATTCTCTCTTTTTTTTTTTTAATTAGTGTTGGGGTTGCACATGTGAGAAACTATCAAAAAGAAGCTGTCCATTATTATTTATTTCAGACTGCATTTGTTACAATGTATGCAGAATCTGCTTAGAGATGCTATGTGGTGATACTGGTACATTATTCAGAGACCCTTATATTCTTGCATTTTGCAACCTGCAATTGCATAGAATCACTTATTGCCAAGTGGTCATTTTCTCACATTTATTATGACAACAGGATAAATGCCAGCGTTTGTCAACATCTTGTAAATGATGAGTCTTAATGAGGCAATCTAGTGTTTCACCCCTCTGAGGAATCCCATAATAGGATGAGCAAAATATCGGGTTAAAGGAAGTGGGAGGTAATCCCAGGGGACAACCCTTTTCTTGTACAATATATTCCTCAAGGTTTTGCTTGGAGTGGGTTCTAGGATGCAGGCCAATTTGGCGTAAGCCCCTGTACAACATTTTAATTGTATTTTTATCAAATACAGCAGAAATGCAGTCTGTGTGTTGAATCTGTCAGTAACCAGTGCCCTGTGAGAAAACAGCCTGAGCTTTGAGAACTTTCACCTAACACATGAACTCGAAGCTACTCTTCCTGACCTGAAGCATGTACATTACGTGCCTGCTCTTGATTTATCCTGTAATTTTTTTACTTTGCCTTTGTAAAATACATTTCAATCTTTTGTGTTTGCTAATTTATTTGAGGATGTTTCTCTGCAAAAAAAAAAAAAAAATGCAAAGCACATTTCATCTGAGTATTTTTGGAGTGAGTTCTGTTGCCGGATCCTTTCAGTGATATGCTGAAGGGAAAGAGAATTATTCCATTGTCTCTGAGCTTCTTAATATGTTGCTTGCTTTTAATATATATGTATGCCATCCTGCATGTCAGAATGCTAAGCCTTAAAAAACTTCAGTAAATAAAGTGTGTGAAAGAGCACTACAAATGTAATACTTAATTAGAACAAGACAAGATATTTTAGAAACAAGTACTCTTACTTCATCATTCTATAAATGATACTATAGATATTCAAGAGATATTGTGTTTTGATAGCAAGAAATATGTATGATTTAGGATTCAGCCAATTGTCTAGTAGAATTACAATTCATTAAAAAAATGTCTCTTTTTGTCTTGAAGCTTCTTTATTTATTTGGGTAATACTGAAAACTCAAATTCAGACTTTATGAATTTGGGCAACTGAAAAATAAGCAAACATTGCATTACAGCAGTGTCTCTGTTTAAAAAAAAAAAAAAAGTGCCACTGGAAAATGAATCTGTCAAGTCAGCATGTTGTGGTACAAGGTATTGATTTCATTGAAATCTTTCATGCCAAATTGTGGAAACTATTAGTTTCATTAAGGAAATATATCTTCATTTCAACACTTCATACATTATGTAGCAAAACTGTAATAATGAAGTGCTTCTACAAACTTATTTTCCTATTATTTTGGAACATAAGTGTGCACATGTGGATGCTGAAAGTTTTCTTTTTTTTAATTCTTTGTTTTTATTCTGGCTGAAATATAATTTCTAATTTTCTTCTGGGACAGATATTTCAGGTGTTACTGCATAAACAAAGTAAAAGCCTTGTTAATTCCCCAAGATATCTTAGCTTCATGACATTGTCCTCACTCTGTGTTCTTTTTTCCCACCACATCTTCTTTCTTCCTCATACTGCCCTTCATATCTCTTGGAATCAGGTTCTCACTGTCTTGGGAAAGGCAATGTAGCGATTATGTTCTGATTTGCACTTTTGCTGTTCATCCGCATACTGGATCTTGGTTTAATTGGATTGGATTGGCCATGGCTGTGCCTTTCCCTGCCAACAGAACTGATGTTGTAGTCTTTTCCTACTAATTGTTTGTATAACAACTGTTGATGTTAATCAGGACAACAGCAACCGGCTCTGGTTTGTATCTCTTTTGTTTTAATCACCATTTAAGTGTCAGCTTATGGTCCAAGAGAGGCAGGGATACCTGTATTACACATGTGCATTGCTAACAAGCACCTAGAGCAGCATACTATTTTGAGCCTTATTAACCACTGAATTTTAATCAGACCAAATTGTCAGCATTTATAGCTGCAGAACACTGAGTTTGTTTACACAAATATAAGTGAGAGGGAAAGAGAGAGAACGCATTGTGTAAGGACAGTAAAGGACAAGGAAAGGTCAGTCCAACCATGAATCTATGTAAAAGAGTTTTTTATTTTAGATAAATCTTGTGAGGATACTTAGATTCATTGCCATAGGAAAAACAAAAACTAAAAAATTGTTGACCTGCAAAAAGTTATCCACTGAAATGACACTAAGAAAAAGCAGATAAGCCTGATATGCGAGGGGTTTGCAGCACAATGGTGAGGAGTAGGAACAGTGCTACTGCTGATGCTACAGAAAACACTCATGAAATAATCATGGACCTAAAGTTGTCTTCACAGGAAATAAAATAAATCACTGGTTTCTTAACTCCATGGGGTTCAATGGTGATTACAGAGAAAAAGGTCTGTTTCTTGAAAACAGAAAACTGAAGTTCATATGATGGGGAAGAGTTCTGACATGGATGAAAGCATGACACTTCAGGATGTACTATCCAAAGGCAGGCCACACCCTTTGTTCCTCTTGTAGCACTTTCTACCCTAAAAAAGGTGTCAAGAATTAGGGAGCAATTTAGAAAGGAAAATGCAGAAGGCTTGGCCTTCTGTCTATCCTCCTCAATCTCTTCACAATAGGAAAAAAGACAAAATGTCTTTGGAAGGAGACCAGTATTAACTCCCAGTAACAAGCCACCCAAGTCTTCCTAGCATCCACACTTTATCTTGTTTAGATATTCCTAAACCTTAATTCCATAATTGCAATGTATATTGACCCACAAAATAAGTACTTGCTGTAACAAGGATTTTGGTCGAGGGGGTAACAGAAGTTAGGATTTTAAATGATCCTATCATAACTGGTACTTTTACTATAGTAAAGGAAAATTTAAAAATAAGTATTCAGTCATTCTTGCATAATAGCACATTTTCTTTATTTAAACTAAGTCAAGATGGAGAATAAAATTACAGTCTCCAGATTACAGCAGCCTAAACCAATTGATATTTATTTCCTCATATTACTGAGCTCTTTTTTCCCCTCCCAAGCAGCCCTATTTTATTTCTTCTGTTGCATTAGAGTAAGTTGCAAATGAAACAATTCTTAAACACACTTTAAAGGAAACTCTTTATTACATATTACAAACATTCTCTTGAACTGCCAATATGCAAATTATTGACTTGCAAATAACAAGTTGTGGATTGTGCTGAATTCCAGTTAGCTGTAAAGTCACAGAATAGATACACTTAGAGCCAAAGCATGTCATTTTGAATGTCTTGATCCAGAGGTAGATAGAAAGAGGACATACAGGAGGAATCACCTGCCACACACACCTTTCACATGAGGATACTCTGCCTCTCCAAATGTAGCTCCACTATCTTGCATCAGCTGAGTTTCTCTCACAGGTTTCCTGCCTGAGCCCTTTAGAACACTTGGTGTCAAGGATTAGGTCTGCACTGGCCACTAAACAAGTGGCAGACGCTATCAACTCCTCTCCCTTCCCAAAGGGGAAAAGAAATGGGATAAAGAAGAGAGACTGCCGAAGTGGAAAAATAAAACTGCTTTAATGAAAGTAGTAATAATAATAAAATAAAATAAATACAAAGCAAATATCAAACTCCCTAATGGCAATTGCAACAGTCATCACTGAAGTTGTGGCAGAAGTCCCAGACTGGATTTGTTCTCTCTTTACATTTTCATAAAGTCAGAAAGAAAGGCAGAAAGGGACTTTAGCCCAGAATCTCACAGATCCACTTGCTGCTGGGACTAAATCAGTTGGCATGACTTGCTCCTAACAAATAATTTGATCAGTCTCTGTCACATCCTGGAGAGTCTCATGTGACAACAAAAGGCGACAGTGTTGAATGATTCCACTTTCATCTATTCCACATGATTAAGGGGTTTAGTCTAATAAATTCCACTATACAAAAATAAGTATAAATGATGACAGGAAAGATACAGATTAGTCACTGCATAAAGAGATTTCTTTGGGGGTTTTCCCCCTTCACATAAATAGAGGTCTTTCTAGGAAGGTGAGTTTGTATATACTTATCTTCAATTAAGCTCATGAAACTTGCAGGGAAGCTGTAAAGCTCTGTAAGCTCACTGAGCTCTAAAGACTGGACGGCACTACCCCATGAGCACTGCATTTACAATCAGCAGAGACAGAGAACCCCTAAACATAACTCCCTTTAAATAGTGAGACCTTGTTAATCCAAGCTTAGTTTAACCAAATGCCTGAGTATCTGAAATACTTAAGTGGCAACCTGTCTTCAAGTCTGAATGCACCTTTGATTTGTTAATCTGATTGTAAGGATGGAGGTATCCTGTATGAAATGAAGTTTGCAAACAGCTTTGGATTAATCAGCCTTACTTATTACAAAACAAAGTAGATTCCTGCCACTGCATTTATCATCAGGAAGGGCTGGCACCCTCTCTCCCTAGCTGATTTATGGAATTGCACATTTGGCATAACAGTGTAATATTCAGATGGCAGAGTTTGCTAATAAGGATGTGCAATGAATGGAAATAAACTGAATGTACCTGAAATTATGCACCTAACTTTAGAGTACATTATGTCCTGGTAGCTAGCAATCAATCAATCAATCAATCAATCAATCAATCAATAAATAAATAAATAAATAAATGTATGTTAGAGTGCATTAACTTTCTGGACAACTTGATTCATACATGACATATTTATCACCTTTAAATTATTTGATCTCTTTGCCACATATTTGCTCAAGTTCAAGTTCCAAGGAAATGTTACCCATTAAATCTACTAGATTCTGATATACGGCCGACTGTCATTTTGGTTCTATTCAAAGGACTTCTTATGCTTGATACCTCCATGCCATTAATGCTGGGGCATCTGTCCATTTCCAAAAATGAGCTATCACACATCTGGCTGTTGGTAATAATTGCTTTATCAATGGCTACTTCTCTGAGTCAATAACCTCATTTGGACTGTAGCAGGATAGGTCTGGTGTACAGCCTAACTTAAGTTATCTAATTCTGTAGCTCTGCATTTCTGTCATATACATGAGACTGTCAGATGGCCCTAGTGCTATGTCATTTGAGTTCTTACCAGAATAAAATGTACTTCTGAAGATGCATTCTCACTCTCTTCCAGAAGAGGAAAATAATTTTTAGTATGTTTAACATTTTAACAAAATTCAAATACTGGAATTAACTGTGTAAGGTTTGATAGAAATTTTTCTTGCCTTGAACATACTCTACATGTGTATTTGTGGACATATGTAAATATTGTGTCTCCTTTTAGTTATACAGTTGGCTATGATCTGTCTTGAATGCAGTAATGTTGTGAAAAGGTCTTGTCATATTGTTGGAGTGTTAACTAAACAGATAAACTATTCATTAAAGATTTTTTTTCCTCAAAGCCACAACTTTTTAATGTATTTTTTCCTACCACATTTCTGAGGGTCATTATGGAAAGTTATTGCATTGAAGCTAATGTCGTCTACTGTGGTGGAGTCATTTGCTTTAGTTAAATGACTCTACATAATTTAGACAGAGGAAGCACTAGGGCAGAAGGTTTATCAAATGAATGGTATCAGGATATCCTGATGAATGAACCTGGGTTTTCAGAAGAGTGACAGTGATATAGGGCTTTGTACCTACCATCATTACTGACATATGCAAGACAACCACATGTGAAACTGCTTAAGTTGCAACAAAAGTGCTCATGTAACAACGGGAAATAAAGCTTCATCTGTGGGGAAATCAGGGCTTCCTGTTCCACTTTACAATTTAGACAGAAAGTACAAAGATTTTGACTGGAATCATAGCACTCTTTCTTCCAGATCAAATTTAATATATGACTACTTTATTTTTTTTTTTGTTAATATTTCCAAGTTCAAAATCCTAACCTTAGCTCACTTAGAAGTCTGAGAGTGTTTACATGATAGGAAAAGCATCAAAGATTATGAGGGCATCACTGATTCATGCTAGTAAATTCAACCACTGTGGAATATCACTATGTGTGTCAAACCCAGAAGGCAGACTCGGACTCAGCTGTGCCCAGACTAGAAACTCTGCCTGTCTTTTTGGGTTGGGTTTATCATATACAAACACAGACATATGGCTCTGGATTGAGACAGCTCAGGTAGGATGAGATTTACTGTTTAATGTTTGATGTGTTTAAGGCCAGCGGTAGTATTTGTCATGGTAGGCCTAAGCAGGCCAATATAGGCTTATGCATGTCCTGGCTTGCCCAGACATGTTTTTCTGCTCTCCCTCCTTCTGTTTTGGGGAGAAGCAACTGCAGGAAAGAGGATAAAGAACCTGAAGCCACTGAGTCTAAGGACTCTGGCTTGCCCAGACTTGTTTGCATCCTGTGGTAAACAAGGTGCACACACTCAGCCCTAGAAAGGGTAAACCAAGCCTATGGCTTTACCTAATATGGTCAGGCTTGGCTAACTGCCATTCTGATTGGCTATTCTGTGTCCAAAGGCACATTAGTCTTGGGCTGTATTGATAAAAGGAGATGAGCAGGGGACACAATGTGCTCTGCTGTTGCTACTGCCTGTCACCATTGCTCATTGCCTGCATAGCCAGCATGACGTCGTGCTGAGACTGCACGTGGCAAGACATCCTGTCTACATCTGAAAGTCTCCTGCCAAGACAGGAAGTCCTGGAGATACACAGATCATCCAGAGGGATCAGGACCAGGTCAGAGATTGTCTGCCTCCTTTCCCCAGCACCCTGAAGCCTGGGAAGAATCAGAAGTCTCAGCGGATGACAAGGCAGTAACAGGATTCCCTGAAAACGTTTGGATGCTGTCTGAAGCTGCAGCTAGCCCTGCCAGTCGGGAGATCATTTTGTGAGTAAATACTTAAAGCCTCTTGTATTTCACCACTGCCTTCTTCCATAAGCAGAAAGGAGCCTCCTGAGTCCATCTAGTGGGCAAGCGGTGTATTGACCACAAGTGGAATATTGGCTGCAGGAACCTTCTCTTCCAGTTCAATTAATGTTATATATTATTGCTAGTTATTTCTAGATCTAGTTGTTCCTCTGCATAATGTTTCCATGACCACTGCAGAAGAATCTAATTATTATTATAAAACAGTGGTTGGTGTGGCAAGAGTTCTGAATATTGAATATTAATAAATTATATTAATTTTTTGGACAATATCATCTCGCATCAATTAATTACCCCTCCTTAACAGTATCTGAGAGTCATTGTGAACCAGCTACTTCTTCCTGATCTGGTTGCTGGCATTCAGGAAATTAACTTATTTAAGTCTTTGTCCCTCATTATGTTAATTTTTGAATCTGGGAAAGAATATTAGGGAAATTAACATTTGTCTGTTCTGATTGTATTGCTATGACAAAAGTGGTAAAGATGTGAAACAAATGGCTATTAAGACTGATTTTGTCTTCCTTGAAAATTTAATCTGTTCTCATCCATTTTATTCTTCGTCTTGTCATAATTCATGCTGCAATCATTCATGCTTCTGAGAGCCACACAGTGAAGCAGACACCTTAAGTGTAAGGTAGCCCCCAGTGTAGACGTTTTCACAGTTTTCTCCAAGGCGGTGACAGTAAAAACACGCAGTTGTGGCAAATTAAGACTATGGAGACTAACTGGTCCTCTGTTCTTTCCTGTATGTCATTCACATAAGCATCTAGTGTCTTCAGACAGTTTTGCCCCCTGCTTTGCCTGGAAGTAAGCTATTGGTATGATTAAGCTCACTCTCCTGTTTGCTATACTACACATCACATTGTGCCTGACATTTCTCTGGCATTATCCATCTGCGATACTGGTGCATAGGAACAAATTCCATTAACAAACTTGCACACTGGCAAAATATGCAGCTCTGCAGTTTCTGTTCCCTCTTTCTCCACGGCATAAAACTCAAAGAACTGATCTTCAGGGCGTACCCTGCAAACTCATTGATATTTGCAGCTTGATGTCACACCCTGCATATCTGTTAGTACTGTTCTGTATCAGTGTCAAGCAAAACAGATAACTGATCATATCTGCCACAACTAGGCAGGAATTCATAGAATCACAAAAGACAGTATGTTGCTTTATCATCTAACTGGTAGAGTGGTTTGGGACAACTTGTCCGTTTGCTCTTGGGATATGAAAGGAAATATATTTGGACGGTGGAATTCTCTCCCTAGAATTTACCATACACAGCAGTGGTAAGCAACTATTTGCCTAAGATACCAAGGTAGTATGGCTATCACTGAAGCACAGAAATATAGCAATTTTTAAGAACATGGTTGTTTCTCTGTGATGCTGCTTCACAGGTATCTCAGACAGAAGTGGTAAAATCAGAAGCAGTTCTGTTTGAGGTCATAGAATACAAAAGATAAACATCTTTCAAGAAAAAAATAAAATTCAACACTAGCACTAGAACCAGCACTACAGCATGAACTACTGGACAAGAACAAAGGAGCTGTAGTCTGAGTATAAGCTGACAAATGATCCCACTGCCTTCTTGAGTCAGTGAACACCATTTCACTTTAAAAGGAGCCGATTGCACTGGAAATATAGTAGTAAGCACAGAGTCATCTCATGAAACAAAAGCACATCCATTAAGACATTAGAGTACTCTATCCCAGGCATGGAGCTGCAAGTCACTCATCTGAAAAATTCCAAATGCTGTCTGTTGCTATTTGGTATCATAAAGCATGTTCCTGTCTGGGCAGCTAAAAGTCTGTTGCCTATTAAGCAAAGCTGGGAAAATCTACTATTGGTGAAGTGGTCATTGATGTTTGTGAGGAAATTAATTCTTCTCTTTGCCTCAAGGCTGTCAAAATTGAAAGTACAGCTGAACTAACAATGAGGTTGTGAAAATGCAACCGATCAGATAGAATATGTATCCTTGTCCTGTGCTTGTGAATGTATTAACCAGGATAGTATACAATTCCTACTATCATCATCTATTGTGCTGTTGAAGTAGAACACTCATGGACACATAAACTGGATGCATGGTGTGCAATGACATGACATTTTTTAAATGTGCATTCTTTCGTCATGGGCAAACCAAATAACCAAAATGTTTGGACTACAAGATTCATACCAGCACATAGCTAGAGTTGCTCCTGATTTTTCTTTTCGGTACACAGAACCAGAGAAGGAAGTTAATTTGATTCATAATGTTTCTCTTAATCGTTACAGGAGTTCAGCATGGTTTAAAAAGAAAACAGGCCAGTAAGATGCATTAATGCCACTGATTTTTTTTTTTTTTCTCCACCATCTTATAAAACTATTGGTGAATTTGTCAACTCTCCAGCACTGCAGGTCAGGCAGCTGCTGATAATCCAGGATCCTTTGGTGTCCAAGGAATGGAATAGTACATTGTACAGCTTAGAGTAACTCTATCTTCTCATTTTAGACACCTGTCTCTCTAGTTCAGGAAAACTCTTCCACAATCTGTGTAAATAGTTACTAAGGGATGCCCATAAATGTTTTCGAATCATCGTCATATTTCTTGAGAGACTGTGGTTTACATACATAGGCTCTGGCTTTTACTTGTATTACAGACCCATACTCAGTTCTTCCTGACACATTTTTAGTAGAGTTTAATTTTAAAAATTATGTCCTTTCTTGTTCTTTTAAGGCCATATGCCAGACATTGGCTCAAGGTAGCCTCTGCACTGTCACATTCACAGACATATACACTATGACATTGTTTTAACTTGGAGAATTATTTATTTGGTGTGAGTCTGCCAACCATCTAAGCCATCATACTTCTTACACACTTTATTTGGTTTATATGGCAGTGGAGGATCTGCAGTGGTGGTCTCTGTGGGAAGACAGTAGGACCTCATGAAGCAGGTTGTTCTCCTGCAGAACAAGAAGGACCACATTGGAACAGATATCCACCTTGCAACCCATGGATAAAGAGTGAACAATAATGGCAATGTAACTCAACTGATAAAAACAGCAACATCTCTGAAACAACTTTGCAAAGTTTTAAAATAGGTGAAATTTAAAGTGTAGTAGCTAAATTGAAGTATTCATTTTTTTTTTTTTAGCAGCCACAGTAATGGGAATAACTTGAGGAATGTGATCTCTTTTAGGTAGGGAGTGGGTAGAAAGAGCCAGATTAAAGAAACACAAGCAGTTATAAGATGACGTGAGTCGTGATTCTCACTATTGAGATATCATTATTTGACCTTTCTAAGTAAACTCAGTTACAAAAGGGTCCCTTGCATGAATGCATTTTCTTTAGAGGAAAGATGTACTAATTTCTCTAGTTCTTCAGAAACTGCAACTAAAATAACTCTGTCCAGCGTCTGACCAGTATTCTCTGGTTTCCACAGCTCTTATTTACCCTCAAGGCATGAAAGTGCATGTAATCTCTTAGTCTAAAATCTAACAGCCTCCACATCTGTGTGCCTTTGTGTGTGTTTTCTCTAGTTAGATAAGGCTTTTACTGTAGTTTTTTAATTCAGGAAGAGGCTTTTATTTCTTTAATTCTAATACTGACATACTCTAACACAATTTATTGTGTTCCACAGTTTAGTCAAGATCTTTCTTTTATGCTCAGATTAAAAACTCTGCAGTCTAGCAACAGATAGAGAAAAGTTACAAAGTAAGCCAATTCAGACTGTGTACATTCCCAGGTTTATGCTGGAAGTCAGAATTCATCTTCAGATTAGATAAAACATGCAAACTATCTCCTAAAGACACTTTTCTTGTGGTGGGATGTGTTTTCAGATTAGTCCTCTAAATGTGCCAAAGGTTTGAATGAGGAATACCAGTTCTGCCCCATTCCTACTCCACTTTAAGAGTGTTTGCAAACAGATACTATTTCACAAGAAGAACAGATTAAAATTTAATTTATTTCCTCTCTCCCCAAATGCTACTTTTGAAAACAAAGAAATGATCATTTAGAAGCAGAAAAGGAGGGATCAGAGGCTTCTAGGCAATTTTGCCACTTAAATTTTCCATGTTGCACCCATTTCACAGCCATCCTTTGAAAATATTCGTGTTGATTTATGGGACTATGAAAGGCTCAAAATTAAACGAAACTGAATGCTTTAGTACTAAACAAGAGCAGGTCATTTCCTGCTATTTCTGGTCTATCTGTCTGTGCCTGGAGTATGAGGGAATGAGGGAAGGGGGAAGGAGTGTTTTGGTGGAAGTGCCAAGCTGCTGAAGTTCAGAATAAATCTGTCTCCTGGCAACTCTGCACATTTGCTTTCCCTTCCCTCTACCAAGTGTTGTGGTACAGCAGAATACAAAGTCAGCAACTACTTTACATCCTCCTGTTGAAAAAAATATAACTGATTGTAAGGCAAAGTAAACACACAAGTGAATCAGAAAATGGAGTCTCTCCTACTCAGACATCTTCCATGCTTCCATGTAAAAAGATGTTGAAAGTACTACTCCTGCATAATCATCTTGTTTTTAAAACTAGAGACTTGAGGAAGAGGAACCGCTCCAGCACTGATGCCTGCACAACACAGGATTGACCAGTGTATGCTAGTAACTGCTGAGGGCCAAGACTAATCTTCTGCATACACTTCACTCTCTCTGGCTCTTCCTAACTCTACTTTTTACACTGACCACTTCTAAATTTAAGTCAGATATCTTAAACCATAATACAACTGCTTTAGGATTAACATCCAAAACTTAATTTCAGATCAGCATTCCCTTCTCCAAACCAGTGTGGTTCTGGCAACAGATGGAGTATGTTGCCCTTTATCATCTTTTCTTTCATCTTAGAAAGAAGCAAAACAACCAGGAAGATAGTTTTAACTAACGTGATTGTTATCATAGCTCAGATTGAACAGGTAATATCCACCTCGGTGGTGGTAGCCTACAAAGATGAACCAACTCACTCTCTTGAAACTGTGGAATTGAGTTCAAATCTGCATATATGATGGACAGGCAAACCCTGCTTTTCGTAGGCATTGGCCTCATCTTACAGATGGACAAGGCCTCAAATGACATAAAAAAAGCTTCTTACCACACTGCGTTTGTCTAAATCACTTTCTGTCCCTGATGATAAAAGAAGAAAATCCATTTTAAGAGTGAACCTGCTCATATTATCCACATTTTCCCAGCAAGGATTTTTCAGACAGGAAGTAGTCCAAATGAAAATATTTTAAATATTCTTAAATTTCTTTTATGAGCCAGTCTACCAGCTCCTGATTTCACAGACCTTTTGACACAATCAAAGGCAGCTTTCCCTCTTGTCTTACAAGTACTCTGTTCCATGCTGAAGCTAGAAATAAGCCTGTAATGTGACTCAGGTGACTGATCACACTAGAAAGTGTAAAAAACAGTGACAGAAAATTCACAAATAGCCAGTGGTCTGTTATGTTTTGCATGATTCACTTTTAAACAGTGAACAGAGGTCTTTTCCAACTGAAACAATTCTATGATTCTAGGAAAATGACAGCACAGAGATGGGGAAAAACATGAGTGGCAGAAATTGTAATATATTTCTATCACATGGGGGTACCTGCTGCTCTAAAAGTTAAATTCAGAATTTCCTTTGCTAAAAGGTTTCCTCTGTAACTTGGCAGACTGCACTTGTTATTCCCAAAACTTTCTTTCTGCTCTGAAATCCTGTGCTACCCTCCTGTGACGTTTTCTTGCATGAGCTCCACTGAAGTTTGAATCTATTGTTTCACAAAAACGGAGCTGATCCTTCAGCAGTTACTTATTTACTGAGGTCACTTGAGGTCAGTGATGTGGGTTTTATTGGGTACTTTTTTTTTCAGAATGTAGTCAGTCTGGTCTGTTGGAATTCCTTTAATTTTGCAAAAGAGGAGATAGATGGTAGAGGACTTGAATTTTTAAATTACAGATATAACAAACACATAGGTCTACAGCTGCATTGTATGTATAACTGAGTATTTCTAATGTGTGTCACCTTCCTGTCACAATTTTGGTTGGATATTCATGGACTCTCATGATTTTTCATGAGCAAGATCTTAGTTCTTTATTTCTCACTGAGGGTATTTTTGAGCTATGCAGCAAGGAAAGGCTACTCTGCCTTACCTCTCACATTTCCTTCTAGCCTGGGTGACAAGGGATTTGTTGACATTTGCTGCATGCCCTATTGCTATTATAAATCGGAAGCTACAATTCAAGCTTCAGCACACTCAAGAGTTAAGCTGCACTGGAAAGAGGACAATGGAAAATATAAATGGAAGAAATTTGAAGAACTGAAAAGAGGGTTATCTGGATGAACTTTTTCTTTATTTCGAGGTATTCAAAAATCCTTGCAAAGTGGTGGGTTTCTTGCTTTGTTTTCAAAGCTGGATGCCTAAAGTTAAGATTCTAACTCTGCGTTTAAGTCATCAGAGTTTGCCTTCACTAAACCCATTCTGAAATCTTCTCCTGAAACAATCCTCAGCACAAAAAGTACATATTTTATAATGTGAAGTATGTTCCAAAATTTTAAAAGTGTCTTTCTAGACAGTGCTTAATGTCAGGATTTTAACGAATCAAGAAAAATAGTTTACGAATTCCACTGTATGAAGTTTCAGCTTTCACTTCAAAAGCTTCCTGCTTTTTATTCCCTTTGTGTGTGTGTGTGTGCAATGTACAATAAATAAATGCTGATTATTGAAAAAATAAACAAAGAAAATTAATGCAGAAAAGAAAATTTTACAAATCAGGGCAAATAAAACAGTTGACCAGAAATTAAAGAATATTTTTTTACTAATCACATTTTATAGGAAATTTCCAGAAAAAAAAGTTTGCTCTCCTGTGTTCTGTTCCAAAATGGAAGGGGTGTTTTACATCACAGAATTTGCCTGAAGTTAAAAATCGGGTTCTCCTACAATTCCGGATTTTCCAATCACTTAGGAATTCCACGTGACTTTAAAAGGTGTCTGAGTCTGAATCGTTTTATTTATCTGGACTACTTACAGTGATGTTCATCTAATGAAAAGGAGTGTAAGGCAGGGAGTCGTTTTTGTAAATGTGGCCACAATTCAATACAGCAATCCTTAAAAAAAAATAGAACAAAGAGTGCAAAATAGTAGAGAAAAAGCATATAATATGAAAATATTTTCCATGACCTATTTTAGTTTGTTACACAATGCTTCTTCTTTTTGTGCAGAACAGTTTACTGCATAATTCAAACCTGCTGGTAATTTCAACCTCTCTTACTTTATTACTAGCTATTAAATTTTATTTAAGCTTGATCGTTTTTAAAGGGATGGGTGGGGTAAAGTGAAGCTTCTAATTTTGTATCCTGCTCCAATCTTCAACTTGAGAGTGCCACAGGCTGGGGTTTTACATAGTAATACACAGGGAGCAGATAAGAGAGATTTGATACACACCTACACCTTTGCCTATCAACCTCCAGAGTGGCCTGTTTTGCAGTGTTAGGTGGTGACCACAACAGTCCCTTTCGGACTTCAGAAATGCTATTCTTTCTATGAGGGATGTTCCTATATTTTATAGTTGGTTTATTTTATACAGGGTTTGGGTGTTTTTGGTGCCTTTTCTATTCTTCGAGTGGAGGGACTGGGGTGGGGGCGAGGCAGGGGTAGGGGTGTTGGACGAGGCAAACACATAGTTACTCCTGAAAGGCAGTTCTCCTGCCCTGAAGTTGAAGGCTATTTTCAGGCTTTGCCGAACGTTTTATATTTGTAATTATTGCTAGGATTTCCCCCACTCCACCCACAAACCACCACACCACACTCCCCCC